>PVLA01000782.1:344102-454447 GCA_004027455.1 Hydrochoerus hydrochaeris
AAAAAAAAAAAAAAAGAATATACACCAAAAAATAGCAGGCAGAGGTTGAGAATACTAGCACACATATGTAAGATTTTTTTTTTTAATTTAACTAAGAAACTTTAACTTTGACATCTTAATCTTGCCATCATTCCTTAAAAAAAGAAACAAGTTTTTGCTTCCATGAATTGATCAGAAGAGTAAGAATTCAGAAGTTTAAATGATTTGCTGATACTAATAACTAGGAAACAAATAATTGCAATCCAGGTTATTCTAGTGCCATTTATCACTCTGTCTATTAGAAAACACTCTTTTTTCTTTAGAAATACACTGAAGAATATGAAAGGAAAATAATATTTCCTGAATTGTTAGTATATATCAGGAACTTTTTATGACTTCTTTCATTTGCTCTCATTAAAACTCATGTCTGTTTTATTAAATAAATGGACTATTACATTTCAAGGAAAAATCAATGCCATTTTAAATAGTGGCTGAATCCTGACTAGAAGCCACCCATGAAACACACACTGTAAAGACAGCAGGGTTGATGTTTATGAGCAAAGCACAGTAAGAGGGAATGGAATTACCTTTTATCTGAAACAACTGTAACACAGGAAAAACGCATTTTAGAAAATGGTATTCAAGACATGGATTAATTTAAAGTTATTCCTGACATAAATCATTCAAATCAGGTGAGCACTACAGTTGACCAGCTTAATGTCTTCAGAGAGTTTTTCTGACGAGAAGAATCTGACAGAATCTGGGGGACTTAAAAAGTGGAGCTGAGAAGTTCCAGGTGTCAGCAGGTAAGACTGAAGTTCACAGAACAGAGAAGCAGAGAGTAGAGAGTCTCAGAGATTGGTAGAAGACCTCTTGATTATTCAACGAATTATTGATCAGGATATGCACGTGAAATAAAGTAATAATATTTTCAGATACGCATGTGAAATATGCATGTAATCAAAGTGAGTGTACTTAATGCCATGTAAAGTGTTCAAAGTTCGAAAAGTCTTGTTTCTGTCTATGTTTGAACACGTAATCAAATATGCACGTGAAATAAAGTGAAAATACTTACGGCTCGAAAAGAATCAGTCAAAGGATTAGAGAGAACTGTGCTGTGAGTTTATTTAGGCCTGGAACTAGATCACCAAGCTGCAGAGCATTAGAATTCACGAACATTAGATAGAATACAAAAAAGTTTCCTCAGCAGTGGGGAAGTTAGTCATTAATTAGTGCTACCTTTTAAAATATCTTAAAAACAAGGCTTTAAAGAATCAAACTGTTACAGAGTAGCATAGTTTCATGCTAGAAAATAGATCTAGACTTTTTATAGAAATGTGAAACTTTCTTGAAACCAGCAAGGTAAAATTCACCATGGCCAGTATAACAAAAGCTGAAGAGTTATTTAAAGAATTAAGAAAATGTGATGAGAAGACAATGTGATACAAATTATCCAGAGTCACAGTAGGAGAGTAACAGAAAGCTATGAAACAGTTCTGAATGATCCGATATTCCTGCATTAGGCTTTCTTAAAAGAGAAATGAAAGAAACATATTTGAAGTAATACTACCTAGAAATTCTTAAATTTGATAAAAATACAAATCCAATGAACTGAAAGAACCACAAACAACGTGAAATGAGCATATAAAAACTACTCAGTTTCAAAACAAATATTAAAAAGAAAACCATAAAAGACAAGGTACAAATGGAGAGTGAATTTCTCAACAAAACAATGCAAATAAAAAGATAATGGACCTCCATTTTTAGAAGTATTAGAATATTTTAAAATGTGTGGCTCATTGTGTCATTCAGTGGCTGCCTAGATCTGGCAGGGAGGATTGGGAGATGAGACTAGCTAGTGGGTAGAGTATTTTGGTTTGAGAATAACAAAAATTACCTAAATTTGATTATGGTTATAGTTGTATAACTCAGTTAATGTGCTGGAAGTTATTAAATCTTATATTTTAAATTTGTGAATTATGTGGTATGCAAGTTTTTAGTTCAAAAAAGTTGTTTTATTAAATACAAGAATAAAAATTGTATTATGACCTAGCAATAATATGTTTAAGAGTAAAGATAACTGGGTGTGGTTACACACACTTATGATCCCAGCACTCTGGGAGGCTGAGGTAGGTGGACTGCAAGTTAAAGCCCGCCCTCTGAAACATAGCGACTTGATAAATATTTTTGTCAAAATAAAATTATAGCCAGGTGTTTAGCTCAGCTGCATAAGTGCCTGCTTGGCAAACGCAAGGTCATGAGTTTGATTCCCGGCACAAATAAAATAAAATAAAATAACAAAATAAAGAGTGAGGGAAGTAGCTCAGTTTAAAGGCCCTTGATTCAATTTGTGTAGAAAAAGAATAAAGCAAGAATTTTTCAAACACACTGAAATGGAAAATATTCTCTACCAGCAGAAAGGCATTGTGATAAATATTAAAGGAAATCTTTCCAGCAACAACATAATGAGCATATAGGTCAGTGAAAGAAATGAGAAATATAAAGATGATAATTTCAAGGAAAAAGTATTTTAATTTTTTTTATTTTAAAGAGAATAAAACAAGACAAAACACAGTACAAAGCAAATCAGAGCAGAACAATGCAAGCAACACAGGACTTCACAACAAGACAACAGGATACCAACAGTGGCTACCGTTATGTCTCTTGTTTTCTTTGAAGTGGTTGTCCATACCTTCACACACGATAGTACCAAACCTAACAAAATAGTATAACATGAATCAAAAGAATGAAAGCATTACAGGAGTTCAAAACCAAAAAATAGGAAGTGAACAATGGTTCCTATAATATCTCATTTCCTTAAGAAAAGTTGTCCACACTATCACACATAATAAAATTAAATAAAACATTTTTAAATATTTAAATTTCAGTTAAAATTGACTGTGCTAACACTAATAATGGCAACATGAGTTCAACTGCACATGTATATGTGAAATGCATGACAAATTCATGCACAGACTAGCAGATGAGAAAAGGAGGCATTATTTTTTAAAGTGTGTATTCCATCCATGAAACTATAAAATATCACATAAAAGTTGATCATAAAAGAGTAAAAATATTTTTGTAAAGAACCCAGCAGGTAAACAAGCATAGAGTAGAAACGAGCATTAATAAACTGAATAAATTCCAAACAAACAAGAAAGAGGAAAGAAGTGAAGATGCAAACAACCAGTATGAAGATGAAAATTTGATATGGAACATGGATATATTTTAATTCTTTCATATTTATTTTATTTTATTTTTAAAATTTTATTTAAAGAGAAAAAACAAAACAGAAAAAAGGGTAGATACAGTACAGAATTTCAAAAAACAATAAACAGTAAGAAATCACTAGTTGATACATTACATATTGTCTTCTTGGATATAGTTGTTCAAGTTACAAAATTAAAGCATACAAAGTGGGCATTCAAACAGTGAGGCTGCAACAGTTCTGTTCAATGATCCAACAAAAACTCAGCAACATGGTTATCAGTCCTACACACTTAAACATACATGCAGTTATATCCTTCAGAGCACTTTCTTTTCCTCCTTTTGCTTTTTAAGTCTGTTATCTGTTTAATTATATCATATTTCAGCTTGCTCAGTACCTTACTGATCTGTTTCATTGTTGTTACTTACTTTTTAATCAACTTATATAATTCTGTTGCTTTGTTTTTGAGTTTCTCTTCTTCCATTCCCCATTGATCAGCTTTGGGGGAGTTGGGAGTTTTTGGATTTTGTTACTTTGTTATCTCTCTTTTTTTAAAAAAATTATTATCATTATTATTTTGAAGGTAGTAAAACACAGCAGAACAAGACAGAGCAAAGCCAATTGAGACTGTGCAGTGAAATTGGTACAGAACCTCACAGCAGGTTACCAGGATAACAGTAATACGTACAATAGTATATCTCGTTTTCTTCACAATAGTTGTTCTTTCAATCAGGTACAGCAAAATGGAAGGAAATACTGAACTTATAAAAGCAGAATATTGAATAGAGCAATACCATTAATCAGAACAGAGCAAAACAGTGATAAAAGTATTTCCTTCAAAGAGATGGTAGAAGGAAACCCCCCTTATTTGCTATATTGCATACATTGATCCTCCCAAGAGATAATCAGATCTCTGACTCCCATTTGCTAACGGGGGTGGGAGTTGTGATGGTTGTTTAATTCTTAGCCTGTGCACAGGAAGGCTCACAGCCACTTACCAGAGCAGTGAGCTGGCTTCTTGTTTTCCCAGCACCCCAAGTTCCAACATGGCGCGGAGCCCAGGAAACACCAATGATTCTCGCTCTGGGGCGGCTGCAGCTTGCTAGGCCACAGCCACTTACCAGAGCAGTGAGCTGGCTGCTTGTTTTCCCAGCATCCCAAGTTCTACCATCACTTTCATATTTATTTAAGCAGATTTTGTAGACTAGTATGTGCTCTATTATGCAGAGAGTTTAGTGTGCTGCTCAGAAAAAATGTGTGTTGTTAAAACAGAGTAAATACTCTGTAGATATTTATTAAATCTATTTATTCAAAGAGGTGATTCAACTCTGATATTTCTTTGTTGATTTTTTAAATTTAGCTCTTCTGTCTCTGTAAAACTGGAGCATTTTAGTCACCCACCATGATTATGTTGAAGTTTATTTGATCTTTCATATCTAGCAATATTTTTAAATGAAATTAGTTGCTCCCATATTTGGGGAACATGCATTTAAGATCGTTATCTCATCCTGTTGCATTGTTCTCTTAACTAATTTGTAGGAATGTCTCCTTCAGATTAAAAGATAAAGATTCACAAAAGCTTACATTTCCATGTTGGGAGCCAATCCATGATTTTCATGGTGGATAATGGAACTGAACTCTCTGATTTCAAGTGTTCCCACTGTCAAAAAGTTATCATCACTGGGGTTCCTGAGACTCATCCATCTCACCAGTTCTGCCAGGAACAAATTCATAGCCTGGGAGGACTGTCACCAAGCCAGTCAGTCTCCCTCTCATTTAATCCTACACTTTCCTCAAAAAGAAGGTGACACCTCTGTCAGTCTGAGATAGATAATCACAATCCTGAAATCCTAAAAACTCCTCCCAGAAGTATGAGCCAAGACTCATCTCCAGACATGACCACCAACCACACTCCAGCCACACCTCAGCTGAATCCTAAAATAGGTTGAAATCCTGTGTTAATCATCTTGAAACATTCCTCTCCTACCTTCCACTGGGAAAATCCTAAGATATGATGAAAAAGGCCAATTCACTTGCACTATGGGGTTTAAAACTCCCCCACTATTTTGGAAGAGGCTCTGATGACAGATTTTGCCACTCTAAGGTAAGCTGTTTCCTGTTTACCATTATGGTTCTTCCCCGCAACCAAAATGCACTTACACATCCAGAGGTTTCAAAATCATGAAAAGTTTATTGACTGTCAAACTACTAAAATGGACCTCTTCCGCCTGAGAAGCCAGCTGATCTCTGAGCTGTCAATGCACTGCGATTGCCCTCTGTATATTGTGCCTCAGTCTTCTGCCACTCAGAGCCTGCTGCTACACCTGCCTGGACCTAAAAAATTCCTTCTGCCTTCAACTGGCTCCTGTCAGCCAGCCCCTCTCCACCTTTAGATAAAAAGATCCTAGTTTTGAAAACAAAGATTAACTGACCTGGACTCAACCTCCCCGAGGTTCAAAGATGTTTACCCTCTTTAGAAAAGCCCTCACAGTTGACTTCAATAGTTTCCCTGCACAAAATATCACTGTATTTCTGACTAGTGACACTGTATTTCTGACTAGTGCTGGCCAGAAAGACACAAAAATTCTGCTGCGCTACCTGGCAAAAACTGGCTGCAGGGCGTGCCCTCTGTGCAGCCCCAACCTTGAGAATTGCAGATGCAACTTGAATTCAACTTGTTTGTTGATGAATGATGACATGTGGCTTCAAAGGTGTTTATTCAGGCTGTCAGCCTCTGAGGATGCCCAATGACCTACCTTGGCCAATATTTGGGTCGAGTCACTAGGGGCTGCCTCTCCCTTTGCCTCCATGCCACAATATTCCACTGTTCTTGTGATCAAAACACCGACAAACTGAGCCCCAACTATCCAGATGCCACAGGTTGTGCTGGACCTATACTGTGGTCGCCTTGGACAAAATTATTTTGGCCAAGACTCCACCACCGGGATAATCTACACAGCAAATTACTAATACTTCCTGCAATGGTGTGTCAGTGGTGCCAAACTTGTGCTCAAAACAGTCTGATCCAGAGGCCTAAGCCCCTCTTGGGATTCAGTTGACTAAACAGAGCCAGTTTTACCCCCACCATGTATCCTACAAAGTCAAGCTGCAGTGATGACACCTGTAGCCCTGCAGCTGACTCAGGCTATAGCATCCCTGAAGCCTGAGTGGCCCTGACCTCCACCCAGATAATGGACTCTCTCCATTTAAAGATATACAGAGAGACTTCACAGAAATAAAGTCTTACAGGGGTTACAAATATCTGCTAGGGCTCATCTACACATAATTAGGCTGGCCCAAGACATTCTTTACAAAAACTAAAAAGACAACAAAAGTTTATAGAGTCCTGCTTTAAAGAATCATCCCTAGATATGGTCTGCCCTGATTACTGGCAGTGGTAACAGGTTTATATCTGTAGCAGAAATAACTCAAAGCTGGAAAAACTATTGAAGGCTAAATAAAAACTACATACAACACACAAACCACAAAGCTCTAAAAAAGTTGAAAAATAAAAACATAACCCTACAGGAACAGCTTATAACCTGCTTCATACAGGTTTAGCTAAAAGAACTGCAGGCACCCCTGCACACACAGATAACCCAGATACATATTGACTACCTCTGCAAGTTTTAGAAATTCAGCTTTAGATTCACACAAGACCATTGAGATGACTGCTAAAGAATTTTCCTGGACCAGAAAGCTCTTCTGAAGCTCATTCTAAAGAAATGACACACTGAAATTCCCACTCCGGTTACTCTGAACACTGACAACTGAAACCTGAGGACATGATCCACAGTATTGCCCTATGCCTTGACACATTCCCTTTGACTTTTGTGCCTTTTCATGTTCACCTCAGGCCTTGATTTCATTTCTGCTTGTATATGTATTCATTTGCTTCTCACTCTCTGGATAGAAGGCCCTTGCCCTTCTTCTATAATTGACCAAGATTTGACAAGATTTCAGGGCTCACTGGACTTACTCAAGGGTCAGATTGACTCCCGTGCCAGAGTAGTGTTAAAACATGTCTCTTTCTAAAAGCAATTTAGGGAGAGACTTTATGATAAGGTAAAACATTCCAGTCTTGGGGTTTTTGGCAAGGGTCCATCCTAAGGACACTGACAGCCCTGATGTTATTGCTTCTAGTAGGTCCTTGTTTCCAAAGATCATATATAACATGCTCAGAAAAGAGGGAGCAAATGCAATGGAAAATGCGCCCTCCCTCAGCCAGTGTGTTTCAGCTTCTTAGTTACCCAGTAAAAGTTCCTGTTACAGTTCCTATTACTGCTGTTTCCTAGAACAGCTGGTCACTGTGATACATATTGCAAGAACCAATCAAAGACAGCCAAGTACTCTGCCTCCCCCTTGCAACCCCAGAAAAATCTTCCCTGAGTCTCCAGGGCCTGATTTTAAGGAGTAATTGATTTCTTGTCAGTGCCCATCAGATGTTAAGTAAGTCTGCCCCTGATTCTTGTGTGTTGTTTCTATGTTTCTGTCCACTGTTGCAACAGCAATGGCCCAGTGCTCCACTGTCACTTTGAACTGTGTGAATTTGAGCCCCAGATCATCACAGAATAGAAGTTACAATGTCAAATTGTCGAGATTGTTCTGTAGAGTGAAACAGGTATTGAGAAAATACCTAGATATTCAAATGATGGAAAAAATTGATTTCTGGATCATTTTTCCTTTTTAAATACATTTTCAAAATGGACTTTTTCCACAAACTCTAGTTTAGGGAAGAAAGTTCTACAATAGTAGATCCCAGCTTGAGAGTAGACTTCCACAACTTTTAATATCGTCAAACTAACCTGGACTCCCACGTGTGGGAATGTGTAGGAATGGAGTTGGAGGGCGTGTGGGGTAGAATATGAGTCTTAGAGTGAATATTAACACAAAAGACCCTCATAAAGAGGAGACTAAAAGCTAGCATTTTCATATGCATTATAAACTACTGAAATAAATATCAGAGTTTCATTTGGCACATTTTTGGCACCATTTCTGCATGCACTATCTCTAATGGGTACAGGGCATGGCCCTTAGATGCTTGCAAAATGCCTCCACAGCACTAGGATGGTGCTCAAGTGGGCTGTGAGTGTGAGTAAAAGGAAGGTCTTCAGCCTAGAAAAAATTGGAGAATATACTTTCTGTGAATTTATCAAGGAGTTAAAAATAGATCATTTATCTTTAAAATTCACACTTGCTTTTTTTGTTCTTCTCATGTTTCTTACTTGATTTAATATTATTTAAAATGTCTTTGACTTTTGTTCATGATAATACACAATATTCAGCAAACTAGATAAAATTCTAACATGCTATAACTAATATGTTTCTAATTGTATTATTTTTAATACAATTACTTATTGTATTGTTTTAATACAATTTTACAGTATTAACTTCTGGTAAATGAGATAGATGAAGAATTTTCACAGTATCATTAACTAAAATTACTTGATTAACATTAATTTTTGTTAGTCTACATTGAGTAGCATTTACAACTTAATATGTGTGCAATTTTTATTGCTCATTAAGCATCTGTTTTGTAGTCTTATCAGGCTCTAGAAGTTTAATGCTCTGCTGTGGAAATAATAGGCTATCTCAGTGTCCTTAGGTACATCCTTAGAATTATAATATTTATGGAAAATTTAATCAATACTGATTTTCTGGAGAATCATGAAGAATAATATCCAAATCCTGACTTCAAATTTGTTTCAGTGTATATTTTATTTTTTGAACATATATGTCTTTACTTCATTTTTTGATTGACAAAAGTGACATGTTTATTATATAAACCAGATATTTTTAATTTATGCTATAAAATAATTTCTTATGGAAGGAGTTATAGGAGAAGATAGGTAGATAGATAGATGGATAGATAGACAGACAGAAAGATAAATGTAACAAAATAATTTGCTTCTAAAGAAAGGCAAAACATAGGAAGAAACAGTGAACTCCATGCCAGTCTAAGTCAAATGGCACCTGGGACAGGTGTTGGAAGCAAGCCCATATCTCTAGCATTGATTTATTCAAATCCCCCTTTCCCTTACATAGGCTTCACACTTGACATTAGAAAGTTTGAACTAGTATTTGTTACAGCTGGAGAATATCCACAATAACTGATTACTGGTATTATAGCTCTAGAACTTACAGTTAGGAAGCTTCAACTTTGTAGAAATATGCCAAAATACATGAACAGAATGATTAAAAATTTGATTGTCAAAACTTCCAATTTACCTGAACCCTAGATTATATAACTGGGCATGCTAGTGTTCTCCACAGCAGTTTTGGCAGATGTTCAACTTTATTTAAAAAATTATCAGCTAGACATAGTGGAACACGCCAGTCTCTCAACACACTGGGCAGATGCAGAAGGAAGATGGCAAGTTCAAGCTCATCTTGGGCAATTTAGTGAATTAGTGAGACAATATCTCAAAATTAAAAGTAAAATATACAAAAGAACCTGGGGATACAGATAATTTAGGGTGTAGGCTCTTGATTCAGTACCCAGTGCTGAAAACAAAACAAAAGAATACAAAATGCATCATGGAAATGCTACATTTCTAGCAAGTAATAAAATTACCCAATGAAACAACATGCTATAAAATTAATGAATCCTGAAAAGCAAAAATTTTACTGTACATTTTTACATGGCGGGGGGGATATGTTTGAAAGGAAGATAAAGGAAACAAGGAAAATCCATAGGTTGAACCATAAAAAAAGACTTTGAAATTGTAAGTGTAGAAAGCAAAAATTTTTATGGAAGTTAAGAAAAGCCAAAATGTTATTTTTCAAAACAGACATTAAAGAACTGAAACAGACCAAATGAAAAGAGAGGAAACTGACTAATCTGTAGGTTTCATGGTTGCAAGCTTCTCTAAACCTCAGAAATAGAACTTCAGTCTTCATTAACCCTAGAGCAGACTTTTGGAAAAGTAGTTAATCATCAATCTGACTTAAATAGTTCAATAAAAATAATAAGCAAAAATTCAGTTTATTCACAGATCTTGTTAAGAATTAGTCATTAATCAACCAATTAATCTGAAGAACGAATGTCATCTAGATATTATTCTTCTCATTAGTCTAATAATCTATCAGTGAGTCACTCTATTTAATTTCAACTATTTCTCAAATCTTTTGGGACCATATTCTACTGATGCCACTCCATCTTAACCATTTGTATCCTTCTATGGTAGAACCCCATTTTGGGAATGCTAAGGAGTCCATTTATCTTTATTCAAAACATAAATCAGAATGCACCAAATAAAAGAAGTGAATTTTATTTTATTTTGTTAATCCATTTGCTAGCATTTTTAACCCCAATAAAGACTTAGAAATGTTGTTCAAAAGCTTTTTACTTTATACTGGTGCCACAGTATATGGTAATAGCAACAGAATTGTACTATACTTAACTCAGCATTCTCAGCACAAAAGCCAGCTCTCTTTTCCAATACATGTCTTTAAAGACCAACTTGAATTTCTGAGATCCTAGGGCTATGAGTATGTAGACAGCAGCTTGCTGGTTTCTATTTTGAAAATCAATGTTATTTCAATTCATGAGTAGTTTAGGAAAATAAATTTTCAAGTGTGACCTGATTCACTATCTTGGAAGAATTTGAGTCCTCATAAATTCTACAATAAGTCACAAAGGAGACGAAACCTGCCATCTATTGGTTTTAGTTTCTAAACAAGGAGGAATCAAATCCCAGTTCCTTAGGCTGCATTAATAAATCTAAACAGGATGTTTCAATACAGAAAGCATAAAACTGCCTAATATATGCAAGGCATATCTTTAATGGTGTTTAAAAAGGAGCTAAACATCTCCCTGGGAATTCTTAAAATATTTATCTTTTAGGCAGTTATTTAGCTTCGCAAATCTTTGTTGTTTAACAAGCTGGAGAAAATAGGTCAGCTAATGTTATATTAATCAGTAAATTAATATTTTAATTTAATTTTCTTTCTAGTTAGAATGCTTGCAGCTTTTCCTCCACCCCAGCCCACTTTAACACTAGCACTGAGCAGTATCATTATCATATTGTACCTTTGGGTTGTGAGATAACGGGGTCCAGTGATAACTCTATTCTTAGGAGGGTGAGAGGTTTATCATGCCACTTACACATTTAAGTGATGCTCCCTGGCTTCTGTGTCACCGAGGGTGGTAGAGTTTAGTCACAGGATTCTCCAAGTTATGATTTTCAATTCACATATTACAATCATCCCTTTCAAGTCTGAGTAGATAATAAGTTAGTACAAATTCTGTGTTCAGGAAAAAAATCCTTACTCAAATTATCAGAACAAGTATAATTTTAGTTTCTAGTTTCTTTGTGTCAACTGACAATTTAAAGAAGAGGGTTTGGTGATCTATTCTTCACAGGGAATAAAGTTACAAAAATTTTATGATAGAAAGCAAATGTAGGCTGAGTATTCTTAGTTTAACCTCAGACTGTATTTTTCTCTTATTTATTACATATTGAAGACTTAAAACATACTAGGAGCTAGATAATTTTGTACATGTCTGTGGTAGTATTTTCTATTCATGACAGTTACTATGCTTTTTGTGATGTTCTAGGATCCAAATCTCACTGGGGCACTGGAGAGATTGGCTGTTTCCCAAAAGAGTCTGTTGGAAAGTGAGGCCACGAATGTGGCCGAGGTAGAGCTCTCAGTGTTTCCAGCATCTTTCCTGATGCAAGGTACAACGCTTTCCACTCCAGGCTGCTCTGCCATGTTATAATAACTGATGTTTGATAGAAAATGATGCTAATCTAATGTTCTGGTGTACATACTATCAAAATATATAATAGCTGTGAAATAAAATTTGAAAGCAGAGCTAAGAGATTTAGCAAAACACATGGACAAGAAAATTTTCTAAGATGGCTCCTTTTTCATTTGACAGTCTATTTTCATTGACTTCTAAGGATATATATATATATATATATTCACTTACCCTACATAACTATGTTATTCAGTCATAATTAATATTATTATTGTCATTTATATTATTATTGCAGGTGAATATCAGAAATTACACATAGGTGTCAAATGTGTAGAACTCATGTGAAATAAAAGGGGTTTTGTTTAGTCTGGTTAGATCTGCTGGCACATCTTTGTTTTGATAGGAAAGTTTTAAATAAACAGAAAATAAATGCAGACACAGAAAATTAAAGATTATTTTTAAAAATAAAGAAAAAATTTACATGCATAAATCAAAAACAGCTCAGAGACAAAACTGAAACATTTACATTTATGGATTGTACACCCTGACTTGTGTTTCTGGTATACACTTGATACATGTAATAATAACAAAATGCTTAGTATTTATTGATTATTCATTGGTTTATTACTGAAGAACAATGTATTGTTCTTATACATTTGATACTGCTTGGAGTGTTTTATGTATTCAGTCATTTGAGTCTCACAATCTTATTGATTAAATGCTACATATTATCCCACTATACAAGTGAGTGAACAAAAGAAAGAGGTTAAATAACCTATGCAATGTCTGTATTTGGTTTACATTTTTTAATCACTAGGCTCTTACTTCCTTTTCTTGTAGTGAGGGTTAAACCCAGAGAACACTGGGTTATGTCCCAGCCCTATTTTACCTCTATATTTTTATTTTGAGAAAGGGTCTTGCTGAACCAAGCAAGCTCAGGTTGACACTGTCACCCTCCGCCCCAACCTCCTGAGTAGCCGCAGGTATAAGTAGGTAGCGTCATGCCTGGCTAAATTTTTAAAATTATACAGCTAGTAAGTAAAATGCTGAAGAAAAAGAATAGATATTTATTTTAAAATCAGGCGTCTTATTCACAAATTATTACAATTCTCTGCCTCACATTTTCCAGGCTGTCTCTGCATCCAGATTTCCATTTTCTCACCACTGTCCATTTTAAGTGTGATGAAGAGTAGGTCACATAATCTCTTGGACTAGTGCTTGGGGAGATCTGTTGAGACACTATCTGCAGAATTGCATCAGATTGGGAAAATTTGTTGAAAGTTCTTATGCGTAGATATTCACAAAAGTTTGAAGGGTTTCATAAAAAATTTCATGGAAATGGTGGCAAGTGAAATGAGTGTTGGAGAATTAACAACATATTACAATTCACATAAAGCCACAGTGAGAAACAAAATCCTTAAACTTACATCAACTCATAATATCTAAAACAATACTTCTTAAATTGTGCCACACACAGTCAAGTAAAAGTGCAGAGTAATAGAGCTATCCAATCTAGTCTTGATCTTAAGGAAGTCTTTCTTAAAACGATCACAGAGAAGACTTTTATTTATGGCAAACAAAAGCCCAAAGATACAATACCGAGAGGAAATATTTTTTAAACTCATGTCTTGCATGGTAAAGCAGTTAAGTATAACTTTGGCAGACAGATATAAGAACATAGATTTTAGAAAAATGGCCAATGTTTAGTCTTTTCCAGAGGAGAGAAATGAAGAAAGGAGGGAAGTAAGAAGAGAGAGAGGAAGAGGGGAGAGAGAAAGGAGGAAGGAAGGGGGAGAGAAGGAAAGAGGGAGAGGGAGGAAGGGAAGGAGAGAGAGAGAGAAGAGAGGACAAAGAGGAGAGAAAGGAGGAGGAGAGATCAGCTAATAGAACATAATAGCAAAATAACATGAAGAATTCTTCCAGGAACTTCTATCATAGGTCTCCACAGTGTGCTCAGAGGCAGAATTCTTCTTAAGTATGTAGCAAAATTAATACATAATGACATTTTCAGTTTAAAGTAATCATGGGTGGTGGAAATTGGCCCTGACTTCAACATAAATCATCCATCCTTAAAGTCAACATAAATCATCCCTGGAGGAATAATGCACTTCAAACTGAGACCACAAAGGGTACTTTTCCAGATAGCCTCCAAGAAATGGGAGTTCACAATATTTTAAGAAGCACAAAGCACAAGACCCAAGTCACACTGCGTGAGTCAGCAGAAAACACAGTCACCCGGGAGCGTGAAGACGCATTATCAAATACAGAATGTAAATGTCATTTACCTATGTAGAAAGGCATAAAAGGAGGAGCTGAATATATTTTGAAAGACAAGTCATTACAAAAATATATCAGATACTTAAAGCTATTCATCTATAACACTTCCAAATAAAAATATATACTTCAAGTTACAGTAGCCAGAATGAGAGCTTGGGTGGTGTGCTGTCAGACTCCCTCTCTCTTCACTTCAAGGCTATGCTGCCTCTCAAAGGAGTACTTAGTCCCTGTGGTACTGAAGCCCGCATTGGTTGAGTTAGGGAATGCAGAGAGCTAAAGCAACAGCTCAGAAATTGCTCCTTGAACACCACCTAGAATATGAACTTTTCACCAAGGCTTTATGGTTCTTACCTACCTAATGTCAAGAAAACCTCTGATGTGTAAGATGGCATTACAGTTCATTAAGTGACTTCTGCATATGTATGATTCCAATGAATGAGAAATTTTTGTGTGCATGTGGGTGGTTTAACATGTCTGTTTTCCCAGTTTCATGAAACCTTGATGAGTTATAGTAATTTTGTGATTGCTTGATGATCATGAAATCAGAGTGAATGCCATTAGGTACTGAGAGTTTATCTAAGATATGGATCATAGGTGAAAGCGTTATAGATATACAACACTCTTCAGTCTATGACAATCCTTTCCAAAATGTCTGTGTGTCAACTTAGAATTTTATCATTAAATGTCAAGTGCTCAAAAATGTGTTTTTTATTTAATCGGTACCGGGGATAGAACTCACAATCGTGTGCTTGCAAGGCAGGCACTTAGGCCGCTGAGCTAAATCACCAGCCCCAAAATGTGGTTTTTTGTTCCCCAAGTTAAGATTAAGTCACATGGATGCTCATTCTGTATATCCAGGATGAAAGAAAGGGCCTGGTGTGTGATCAGTGTCCCATAACTATTTATTCAATTCACACTCATGCTCTTCCTCTTTTGTCCTCTGTAGTTAGAGATACAGAGTTAGTCTTGTGTCTCTCTTTACCACTCTTTCTCTAAAGAACATATTTTAAGATATGGAAATTATTTCTTGATGATCAGTTGTAATTTTCTTATATAACAATCAAAACCCTACTTTGTGCTCCAGGCGCTGTACAGTGTGACCATGGAGTTTTCCCCCCAGGTTTTCTGCAGCATTTGTTCATGAATTATTTTTTTTTTAAGATTGACTTTTTCTTGTCTACTGAGTATTTATGATTTTAAAATTGTCCCTTAAAAAGCAGCTTATCCATTTGGCAGCCAGAGTCTTAGGGCTCCTTGGAGAGCAAGGAGGAAATGGGAAGAAGATTCATGAGCCTGGAAGTAAGTTTGAGAGTGAGGCTGTGGGGGTGAGGATACCAGGTAAACGTCCATTTGATGTCTCTCTGGAGGAAGTGAAGCTTAGCTTTGCACTAAAATGAGAACTGCGGTCGGTCCAGAGAAGTATGCATTTCTGGAATTTGGGGGCCTAGTTCTAGGACTGGGCGTGTGTAAGCATGGCTACCTTGGGACGACTGCCTGGTGGATGCTCACAGGTACTTACCTACTGCATTAGTAGTCAAATATGAATTGGCATATTACCCATGGAAGAAAGCATTCTATGTTAAGGAAGACACATTCAAAGGATGGAGAAGTAAAACACTTGACTCAGGGAGACTATTTCACATACCGCCATTTGAAAAGTGCATTGCAGCCTATGTTCATTAGCACCTGGTCTTGCAAATGCGAGCTTACTTGGCAATCACAGTGACCCTACAGAAGCATAAATGGTGACTTCTCAAGATCAACTATAGGTCAGGCATTCAATTTTGCCTACTAGTTTCTCAAACTTGTGCTTAGGCAAAAGGGACAAATAATTCTCAATTTTACTTTGACGCTTTTGATTGGAATGATGCTATTATCAGCAGGTCCTTGTAAAACGTATCTTACTGTGATAAAGCATATCTTACTATGTTTGAATTCAAAGCCAAATGAAATTTAGTTGGAACCTAAAAGAAAGTTCCATGTATCCCATATAATCTGAGACTCCTAGTTCTCAGAATCCTGTATGTCATTTAATATATGGCAAGGCACAGAGACAAATAACTGAAAGTATTATGCAAAGATGCTAATAAGGAAAGAAGTTGGTCTATTTAAGACTATGAACTTTGAATAATCTAAAAATATTTTGAAAACTGTATTTTGATATGATATTTTTTGTTCTTGGACAGGAAAGTTACTGCTGTAATTGCCATTTTAAAAAATAATATTTATAAACCCTGATACTAAAACCCAATATTTCTTTCAAAATAATATCCTTGTAGTCTTATTTGTGGTTCAAAAAAGTCTTTGACTCACTAAGGTTGAATGTCAGGTAATTTCATTTAATGTTCACTTTTAAAAAGGAAAAGGGGGAGAAAGATTGAGATGAAAAGTAGAGGGTGTGACCTTAGAAGTGTATTTATAAGGTCTGACTGCAGCAGCCAAAAATAATATCCATTGAACCTAGTGAATAATTTAAGGCCAATGAGCTAACAGTGATCTTTGCAATGAGATATTAATACGTAAATATTTTAGTCAGCTTTTTCACACCCTGCATAAAAATGCCTTGTATTTTATCTCCAATCTCACTCTCAGGGAAGTTTCTGAGGGATTTTGTGTTCTCACTGAAACCTTTATATACACATTCACACATTATAATTAAATAATTTTACTACACAAATACATTCAGGGAAAAAAGATTATATTTTCTAAAATATGCAGTGATGATTACTAAGGCCATGTTTCATTTTACACTTTGGGACACTGCTGTTACAGAATCTGGTTCTTTAATCCTTGTCAACTTCCTGTGACTATTGTGATTTATTGAAGAATAGAGCCATTTTTTAACAATACTTAGCCTTATATTAATAGAGGTAATCAAAGGATATACATATTTGCAAGCTTGCAAAAATATATTTGCTACTCCTATGGCCACAGAATAGATAGGTTAATATCCATACAATTATATTCACATATAAGCAAACATTTGTCATTAATCCCTCTGTATTTCTTTGATGTTAACAAACTGAGCAATGGTTCTGTCTGGTTTTCAGGCAAATGATTGTATCATTGTGTTTTCTTGATCATGTCTCTAAGATAAGAATATTTGCTGCAAGTTCAGGGTGAATCTCCCCTACTTGACAATGGACAGTAAGAGACACCCTCAAAGGACAGTGGGGTGAAATCTAGAGATTTACTTAAATTCTAGTCCTGATTAGCCACAAGTTGACCATTCCTTTTATCTATCCTAATCTTTTCATATTGGCTATGAAAACATCCCTAGCTAAATGCAAAGATTTCCAGGTTTGTCACTGTGAATAAATAAACTATAAAGACAAACAAATACTCCCTCAAATACGGTAAGCGCATTTAATTTTGAAAACAGGTACTTTAAAGAACATTTTAAAATAATGCAATGAATTTGGGTAACAATCTAAGATTCTCTTTTTCAGAGCTTTCTATATCTTTTTTTTTTCATAGAGTATGAATTTTTGTAACCTAAAAACCTTAGGTTTGCAGAAAACACAATTGTCCTTATTTAAACCCATAATGAACTAAATTTAAGACTAGGCAAGACTAATTAGAGGAAAATGTTTCAATCACTTTAGAATTTTAAATATATTTTTCCATGTTCTTCTAAATTCTTCCTGGCTAAAACAGAATTCAGGCAGCAGCACAGGAAGGCATTGCTTGAGCTATTAGCATTAGCTGCATGGTATCCCAACATAATTAGGTTCTAAGGGGTTACTGTCTCCACCCCACACCCTCAAACTACCTCACATTCACTAAGTATGTCTATTCCTTTTCATGGAAACTCAGAGGAAAATCTGTGTATTCTGCAATACTGTTTGACAGCTGCAAATAAGCAGTAAGTTCTTTCAATGTACCTATGACTGGGTGTGCTATCGTCGGTCAGTTCTGCAGCTGTTTGTGAGGTGTCTGTTCTGATAACTCTGCAAAACTCTTTAGTTTTACTGAAATAAAACTAAAATATGATATAAGACTGAAATATGATACTGGTTTTCATCTCTTTAAACTTGTTCTGGAAGTCAAGCAACAAGTTTCATTTCTTTCAAGATCCCCAAATATCCATTGTCTCTGAACATTGGATCCTGGGGAGGAGGTCAGATTGGAGGGCCCTTTTGGAGGGCCCTGCAGTATTTAAGTTTTATTATTCCCCTCATATAGTCCTTTCTTCCTTCACAGGAAAACATTTACCTCTTCATGGGTTTAGTTCAGTTTTCATCTACTCTATTTTCCATCTCTTTTTATGTCTTTCAGGTTTTAGTCTTTTGAAACTCAAAAAACTCCCGTAAATCAAAGTATTTCTTCTCAAAGCTATCGGGTCTTTCTTGACTTTCAAAGATTAGTTTTTTAATCCAAAATTGTATAATTTGACTTCTAACTTCTCTCTAGATTTCTGGCACTCCCTTATGCTTCTTCTTTGGTCATGTAGTCTGCTGATTCATTGGAAATTTCTGTGATAATCAAGACCTATACTTTAACTTCATTGCAGTTTGGAAAAAGGTACCACCTCTGGATGTATGCAGTTACAGTCACATAGTATCTGTGCTGATGACATAGAAACCAGCAATATCTGGGTAAACTGGCCCTCTGGATGCAGTGCTTTGCAAAGGGACACTATTTTTCAGCAATGAAAACAGCTTCCTTCTTCCCAATCCATACAGGTCCGGAAGAGTACACGTGGGTTGGTGCGTGCCATATGAACTGGATTTCAGCCCAACCAGACCTTCTTGGCTGTCCTGGCTTATGGGGACACAGAAATAAACACACAGAAATAAACTCCAGTTTTAAGGATAAAAAAAACGTGGATAGAGGACTCCTAACAATAGTTGAGAAACTTGACCTTTTGCTTATATGTATTTTTTAAAAAGTTCCACTTAATAGTTATTGCAGTTGAAACAGTAATATAATGTAATATGGAACATATTGCATGAAAGGTAAACTGTAAACCACATCACATTAAAAAACTGCTATAATTTATTTTAACACATAATGAGTGGTCCTAAAAATAGGGAAATATAGGCAAATCTTAAGCTGTGAATGACTTGAGTTCACTAATCAAATGCAGTCAATTATTTAAAATGTTAGAAAGGATATTTATCTATCCCATTTCATCATTTCCAATTGTTGAAAAATCTTTCTGGTTTTGATTGGTTACACTTAGTCAAATGATCAACCAATGCTCGAGAAAACTCAAACATATCTTTCGTTTGTGTGTGTGTGTGTAGCATTCATACCTGGAGTATATGCATCATTAAAATATATCCAATATGATTAACGAATTCTAAAACCCAATGCAAGAAATATTTACAACTCAGAACAAAGGCACACATCTTGTAAATATCACAAATGTCCCCTTACTTTTCTAATGTATAATTTTTAAAAAGTGGAACAAAGGTTTCAGAATATTGTCTTTGAGAACATGCTATCAGTACAAATACTTAAACTTATATATAGCTATAGATAGATCAAAACAATTTATATGTGATTTTTCTTTTATTGATTATCAATCCACTTTATTGGAACAGTCCTGACTAAGATCAAAATCACTTTGCAAAGATGACTGTAAGCCTGATGAAGCAGTGCACCAGAGCACCATGTTACTTTGAAAATAGATTTTAAAAAGTGAAAGCAAATCAATAATAATTATACAAACCAAAATGTATTATCTTTTCTTATTAAAAGTGTAATTGTAAGGAATTTAATGTGGATAGAAGAATGCTTTAAAAGAATGGAATAATCTATTAACTACATTTGTCAAAATTATGCTATGATACTATTTTTCAGAAGCTTTTTCTGTTTTTAATAAGTGACAAAGAGCTGTGGAAATAAAGCAGAAGACAAGTTAAATATAAAAGGAAACTTGAAAAGTTATTTTGTGACTTTTCAACAAAGTTTCTTCACTATTAGTGAATAAAATATGAAAGCAAGACATTAATTATAGGATATAAATAAAGATCCATCAGCATGTGCATCTACAGAAGACACATTAAATAACTCAAGACAGTGGATTAGTATCGTGTAACCTTCTTGAAAATTTCTACAGTATCTATTTCTACATCCTTACTAGCATTGATTGCAATCAGTTGAATCAGTAGTTTATGTTCATTTCCTTTCATTTGCTATTATTTCACACAGGGGAATACTAACATTTGCATTGTATTCCTGACATAAGAAAAACTCATTTTGAAATTCATACCTGCTTTAATGTACTGCTGTATATTTCTATGTTATTACTTCCTCTGATAAGTCATCGTTTCATTGAGAATGTTGACTGTAAGAATCTTGCTTTAATTGTAATTCAGAGATAATTATTTTAAAAGACTAGTAGCTAACTAATGAAACAAAAAATAAACTTTGGCCATTAGAAGAATTATACTTTTTCTTACCCAAATGTTAATCTCAAAGGACCACAGAAAGATATAGAGAAACTATACATTAGAAGTACATTGTGGTGTTCATTAAAAAGCATTTGGTGCAACAACCAGAATTTCAAACACAAAACCACTCAATAATTCTCATGTTACTGCCTGCCCTAAGGTACTGCTGTGGGCGGGACTGAGATGCTGGAGAGGAAGCGTCTACACCACAGGCTGAGCGGGGAAAGGATCACACCTTCCCTCACAGTCGTTTAGTACCATCCCGGGCAGCTGAGATGTTTGCTGCTCAATTGTTGCATTAAATTGTTTTAATTTTTGCTCTATCTAATGGAGTATCGCTTTTACCTATATGAAACACAGAGGAATTTCAATGTTTGATGGCTGAGATACATTTATTGTTTTAGGTTTCTGGAACCTGATTTTTTAAAATATCAAGCAGGTACTCAATTATAAGGAGATGAAAATGTACTATGATCTACAGAAAAGTTGTGATTCTTTGTGTGCACATATTCTGTCAGTGAAAATAAACTATTATATAGATTAATTGGCAGGATTTTAACATTCAGTGCATTTTTTGAGTTCAGTTGCTTCACACAAAAATTATTTACCTCAGTCTTTCATTTTTTACCTATGTTTAGTCTAGTTTCCGTGAATTAGCAGATGACATTAACACTGCATCTTTAGTTTAGTTTAATACAGTGGTACCTGGGTTCATGAACTTAATTTGTTCCATGATTCTGGGGAAGATGTCTGCCATTGTAGTCATCACTTGATGCGGACTTCACTAAAGGAGGCAAAATTGTGCTGAAGGTTTCTGTTTGCAAACCAAATTGTTAGTGAACAGAACCATTCATGAACTGAGGTGCTGCTGTATATTGCATTATTCATTTTGAATGTACTTGTCTATTCCATCTTTTTGAAGAGTAACTTGAATGGTAAACTGGCAAATCTATAACATCTGAAAATTCACCCATCTTGTTTATCTATCTGGTTTAGAATTTCATCCCAAGTATAGTGACCTTATTAACCCTCTGAGCCCCTGCTAAGACTACTTTAGTGAAAAAAAAACCCAACATTACTGGGTTCTGAAGTAGCTGATCCCTACTTTGAACATCCTTGATTATAAGCAAACATTTTTTTATACTAAACAATAACCTGTCTTCTTGGATCTTTTAAGTAATGCTTTTTTATTTCACTTGGAGTCCTCACATGCAAGTTAATCATTTTTTCCAATGACACACCTTTAGGTGCTTAAACATATTTTCATTCCTTCTAAATCTTTTCTTGATCAACATAATATTGCCAGATCTTTGGAAGTTTCCTTGTATAGAATGACTCAAAGAAAAATGTTTTCTTTATTATCCACTAGATTGTGCTGCACAGTTATTCCATTGTATCAGCTCCATTTTATCTGTGTTACTTTCCAAATGTGTATCAAGACATAGTTAGGAGGCAGACTGTGTGGGAGGAGAACAAGAAATCCACAAGAAGCTAAAACCACCTGGGAGTCAGCAACGTGCACTGGCTGAGTGGGGACAGCCAGATGCCAGCCCCTTCCGGGGAAGGCAGGAAGAGCCATTGTCCCTCCTCCTGTCCCCATTAGTGACCAGCTGATCTGGAGAAACACAGGCTGTTATGATGGCTCATGAGGTAAAATATAATTTAATGCTTAGAGTGTTTAGTGTTTCACTGACTTTGCAGTCCTAAAGCCAGTAATCTAATCATCTATTTAGAGGATAACAGTATGCAGTGTAGCATGTATGGGGGAATCTCCTTCTGGAGGCTGTGGCCATTGTTAATTCCCTATTATCTTGTTTTGAAATCCTGTATCATTCTCATTGTTTTGTTTGGTTGGGTTTTATTCTGTTTTATCTTGTTTGATTGTGTTGTATCTGATGGCATGGGCAGCTATTTCGAAGATAACAAGATTTATTATGGTAGCCATTTTGGGTTTACTATTATCTTGTTTTGAAGTCCTGTATTGCATTCATTGTTTGTTTTATTGGTTCTATTCTGTGTCTGTTTTGTTTGATTTTACTTTGTCTGAAGGTATGGGCAGCTATTTTGAAGACAACAAGAGGCATTAGTGTAACCATTGTTGATTTCCTGTTATCTTGTGTTGAAATCCTGTCTCATTTACACTATCTTATTTTGATTTGCTTTCTTCTATTTTATTTTTCTTGGTTTTATTCTCTCTAAAATAAACAAAATAGGATATTATGCAGTGCATTGTGATATCACGTATAACATTAACTTCATTTTTGTATACATAACTCACCAATGTTACATCATGACACACCCTGTTAGAGAAAAATACCTGTTGTACTTCTTAATGAGTTAGGAAAGTGTGTGTAGGTAAGAAAAAAGGAGGTTCTAGGTTGAAAGCATTGAGGAAAAGAGGTTGAACATACATTTTTCCTTGGGAATGGCATCAAGCTTACTATGATTCAGAAAAAATCACAATTTCTACATCTCAGGTGTTTTTCTAGAAGTTCAAAGTGGCCCCTGGGTTGAAGAGGGTCTGAGCTTGATCTGGGATCTCTCACCCTAAACAGCGTAAGACTCCAGAGGAAAACCTCAGCTTTTATCAGCTTCATTCTCCCTTGGATTATGAGACCCCTCTTGTTTTTGTTTTTTTAGAAAGCTAAATTTTAAATTTGTTTTTGCTGCTTTAACAACCAAACATCTGTAAAGAGAGACTCTAGAATTTCCACCTTTGAGAAAAAAAACTTACCCTTTCCCTTTCTCAAAAAGTTAAAAATTTCCTAATGCAGTAATTTCCCAGTGGGGTTCTCATTCCTGTTGCAAACAATGTTTAGAGTCACAAGTAGTTTTACTCTAAAGGATTTTCCGAATAATTGTGGCTTGGAGGCTTGAAATTCTATTTTGTGTTCTACATGCCTTTAGTAAAAAGGGCAGCTGTGTACATTTTTCTTTTAAGAACTAGGAGATGGAGAATTTCTATATATTTATCTTGAGTTACAGAGTCACACGAAAGCTTATTACTCCACTGTGCTCTTTCTGTTCAGGCTTCACTCATGTACTTAGTTCACCATCTGAGATATTTTACCTAAAATACTACCAAAAATAAATGTTCTACCTAATTTACTAGTATGCTTGATGGAATTATGTTGTTTTTCATAGATGAAAAAATGTGTTTTAGTGGCATCCAATGACCAGCTTGGGAGGGAGGCAGCAGCCAGCCCTTCCCAGCCCTGGACCCCAGCAGCCATCGGAAGCCAGTGCCCACTGGCAACCAGCTTGGTAGGCAGGCAGCAGCTGACCCTACACCAGAGCACCCAGTGGCCGCCACTGGATACCTGTAGCAAACACTGGGCAAGAAGACCCAGAGAACCAAACAGTTATGCTCCGAGGAAATTATAGACAACAAGGGAAATGCCTGGGACCCCCCTACCCTCTTGTTTGGAAGAACGTAAGAAAATGTCAAGACAAAGAAGCAAAAGGCAGTCCTTGGACCCCAACCCGAGCAGAGCAAGTCCAGGAGATGAAAACATGGGAGAGAATGAGAGTCGCACACCTGCAGTTCCTGAAGTGATGGCAACTGAAGTAAAGAGACAACTTCATGAGGCTACAAAAGACATTAGAGCAGAAATACCGTCTCAGGTCAAAGAAGAAAAGAAAAACATAGAAGAACTGCTATGTCTAAAGAAGAGATAGATAAAAAATAGAAGAGCATAGGGAAATGAGGGCAAACATGAGTGAACACTATAAGAGAGATTTAGAATGAGTGAAACAGATTCAAAGAGATCCGGAAAACTAAAAACTCCATTGAAGCTGGCGAAACTGCTTTAAAGAAACTGAAGATACTTTTAGACCCTGAAGACAGCTGTGCAGCCTGCAACTGTGAAAGGAAGGATCTCTTAAAACTAACAAAGAAACAGGAAGTAAAACTTCAATGACTGCAAGACAAAGCAAAGCAAAATAACTTAAGGATAATGGGTGTCAGTGAAAAAGCAGGGTCAACACAAATGACATTAATATCCTATTTACAGAAGCAATAGTAGAAAACTTCCCAAACATAGGGAAAGGATGTGATATATACATAAATGAAGTATATAGAACTCCAGTATCCATGACCAAAATAAATCTCCACCCAGACAAATAATAATCAAGATTCCAGAAATTCATTACAAGAACAGAATACTAAAAGCTGTTAGAGGAAAAAAAACAGATCATCTATAAAAGAAAATCCATCAGAATTATGACAGACTTCTCAACATAAACCATCAAGTCAAGAAAATCTTGAAGTATTTCAAGTCCTGAAAGAAAGCAACTTCCAACCCAGATTGATGTATCCTAAAAAACTATCTTTCAAAATTAATGGAGAAACAAGATACTTCCATGACAAAGAAAAGCTGAAGGAATTCATGAGCACCAAACCATCCCTACTAAGAATACTGATGGACATTCTAGAGAGGAGTAAAAACATCCCTGGTTCCAGGAACAGCAGCAGATGGGGATTGCCAAGTGGGAAAGACAACTCAATGGAGGTGAAAAGTAGGCAGCCAACAGCATGAAAATAGCATGGCAGAGATGAGCCAGTGCATCTTGGCCATAATTACTAATGTAGATGGCCTCAGTTCACCAATAAAAAGAAACACAGGCAGAGTGGATCAGGAGACAAGATCCATCAATAAGTTTTATTCAGGAAACACATTTAACTCAAAAGGAAATTCATAGACTAAAAGTCAAAGGAGAGAAAACAATGCTCTATGTGACAGGAACCAGAAAAAAGTAGGGGTAGCTTGCCCATCAACTTCAGATTGGAAAGATACGGCATTTCTGTACAATGGAAAACTACTCAGCTATAAAGAAAGATAACCTTGAGGCTCTTGTAGGTAAATGATACAACTTGAGATCATGTTCATGGGTGAAATGGTTCAGAGTCATATGGGTGAACATTGTGTTGTCCCCTAGTATAAAAAACGAAAGGAGTTAGTGAGATCCAAACTGCACAATAGATGTTGTGAAAGTGAAAAGGGAGGAGAAATCTAGAGAGGGAAGGCAGTGGGCCACTGTTAATCTATATCCTGTTTTGAAACCCTGCATCATTTTCATTGTTCTGTTTAGCTTTATTTTATTCTGAATTGTTTTGTTTGAATTTTTCATATTTGATGGCATGAGCAGCTATTCCAAAAATAACAAAATGTATTACAGTGGCCATTATTGACTGCTTATTATCTTATTTCTGAGTCCTGTATAGCTTTACTTGTTTCCTTTTTATTGATTTTATTCTATTTAATTTTGTTTGATTATAGTATGTCTGATAATATAAACAGCTGCTTTGAAGATAAGGTACATTATGGTAGACACTGTTGTATTTTTATTGTCTCATTTTGAAGTTCTGTATTGTTTTCATTGTTTTGTTTTCAGTGGTTTTATTCTGTTCTGTTTTGTTTGATTTTATTATGCCTAATAGTATGGGCAATTATTTTAAAGATAAAAAGGCATTATGGTAGCCATTATTAACTCCCTTTTATTTTGTTTTGAAGCCTTGTGTCATATTCATTGTTTTGTTTTGGTTGACTATTCTATTTTGTTTAATTTTATTATGTTGATGGTATAAACAGTTACTTTGAAGATAACAAGATACATTATGGTAGCTACTGTTGTATTTCTGTTGTCCCATTTTGAAGTCCTGTATTGCTATCACTGGTGTGTTTTGATTGATTTTATTATTTTTTGTTTTATTCAACTTTATTGGGCATGATGGTATGGGAAGTTATTTTGAAGATAGCAACAGGTATTATGGTAGCCTTTATTGGTTTTGTTTTATCTTATTTTGAAGTCTTGTATCACGTTCATTGTTTTGTTTTGATTATCTCTAATCTGTTTTAGTTTTTGGTTTTATTCTCTTAAAAATAAAAAAGAAACAATGTGTTTTAAAGTTAGCATTGTAGAAGAGTAAACACCAATAACGAGAATGAAATAGATGCATACATATCTGAAAAGGAATTAGTTGAAGGAAATTACATAATAGTTCAAAGATTTTTAAACTTGTAGTGCATTGGTGTCTTTAGATACAGGAAGACATATTTAGAAATTTCTTATAAAATAAGAATGATGATTAACAATATCTTATCATTATTTTTAGGTTTCCTTATGAGACATTTTCTAATTTGCTTTAGATTCATGAACAAGATCGCTATTTTTATGTGTGCCTACAAAAGCAGACATAATCTTTTTTATATGTACTTTTTGATGTTAATTATGGTCTAATTAAATTTAACAAGATTAAAATCATGCATAAAACATAAAAATTAGACAAGCTGAACATGTACTTTGAAGGTCAGCAACAGTTTTCTGTAAAGAACCAAAAAATAAATATTTTCAACTTTGTAGTCCATGGAGTCTGTTGCAAAACACTTTACTCTGCTTTTGTAGTTATAAAGCAGTTATCCATGACACAGAAAGGAATGGGTGTGACTGCGTTTCAGTACAATTTTATTCACAAAATAGGTGTGGATTGGTTGTGGTGTGTGGCCTATAATTTGGCAAACTCTTTAGAAAAAAGCTGTTCTGATATTTTCTGTATAGTTTCACTGGAATAATATTGGAATGGAATAATATTCCATTGAATATGAATGATATTAATGATATCATTATAGAGGCAAGAAATTAATGATATAATTTGATATAAAATAATAATGTGTCTTAAATGTGACATTCATACTTTTGTTAAGAATAAAATGAAGTTTGCACTGAATGATATTTTGAAGCAAAGAGCTCAAGTTTTCCCTTATCCTTTCTTTAAGGCCAACCCTCCCTCTCTTTCTCTCTTGTTTTTATTCTTGCTCTTGTTCTTCTTTTTCTTTTTCTTTTTTCTTCTTCTCCTTCCTATGCTTCGTGAAATTACTGATTCTACTCTGCGTTAAACAGAAGGTAATAATCACCCATTATTCTTAAACAGATACATAATCAAAATAGAGTAACTTTTTTATTGTGGAAGAGGCAAAATTGGGGTAGAGAAGAGGATTTTCATGTTGATAGAAATATTAGATTTATGTTTTAAAGTCATATGTCATATTAGAGGGTACATATTGCAAGAATATGCTGATCAATTTGATTCTCCTCTTCTACATTTGTTGTAGTATCTCAATGATTATAAAAAAAAGTATCTATAGCACTCTTGTCTAAGTTCTAAGAAAAGAGAGCATGGTACAAAGAACTCTCCACTAGAATATATCAAGTATTCTAAAACATTAGGTTAGTGGCAAAATGAAATACCAATAAAAGAAATGTCAGAAAACAAATTTATCTGCAGGTAGTGTTATACTTTTTTATAAGAATTATCTTACAGAAGCATACCAGAAGTAATTTTGTTACTGAGTTATATTCAAGGAAATAAAATTCATAAGGTTATGTGTGCCACATCATAAAAGTAGATTAATTGGCCACCTTTTATTTTTGTTCTATTCTTAAATTATAATATTTATTTTTTAATTTACTTATTTTTGGAAAATGAAATATAGTTAGTATAGCCTACACTTTAATGAAAAATTAATATTTTGAGTGAAATAATAAATATGTTACTAAACTTTATTTCAAAAAATATTATTTTTGAGAGAATGTAAAGCACTCCATCAAGATTCAAAATGATACTGAAAGTTACTAAAAATCAACTAAGGATGATAGTCATATTAATAATAAGAACTCTCATATAATCAAGGACTTTCACTATGGTGTATGTATTAGAGGGAAAGGATATCACTATCTGAGTTGTCTGTGAGTCAATGTTCTTTGTATTAGAACTCACAATGGCCAAAATACACAATTGACCTAAATATTTATTGGAGGATAACAGGATAAAGAAGCTATCACATATTCTATAGTTTTCACATTGTACTATGGAAAACCATTCAATCTTAAAAATGAAAGATATTTTTCAATTTGCAACAACCTGGGTAGGTCTGGAGATACTGTGTTAATTAAAATAAACTAAACATGAAAAGACAAATAATGTACAACCTAGTGTGAATGTAATCTGAAAAGGTTGATTTCACAGAATTTGAGATTAGAATGTTGGTTCCTAGAGACTGGGATTGGTCCACAGATGTATAATTTTACTCTGAAGGAATAAGTGCAAGAGATGCATTGTACAACATGGTAGCTGTTATGGTTGATACATTGTGTCAACTTGAGAAGTTTAGAAGTTTAACTAAAAGACTCAGCAGCGAGCCAGGATCTTACTTTGTAAATAACCTCATCCTGTGCAAAAGGAGGGCACAAAGATTTGCGAGTGTTACACCCACCCTGGAGTAGAATATAAAGGAAGGAAAGTGGCTTGCTTTTGCCTGCTTCCCTTTTGCTCTGGCTGTTGCCTTGAAGTGTTGCCCCTGTGCCATGTCACCCTCCCTCAGTCAACTGATTACATACTGAAACCTCCGAACACTTTAAGCTAAATAAACCTTTCCTTCCCTAATTTTGGGTGTCAGGTGTTTTGTCTCAGCAACCAGAGAAAAGTAACCAAAACAGTTGCTGTAGTTAATGAAAATATATTGTATAATTAAAAAGTGTTGATAATAAATTATTTTCTTCACACAAAAAGTGAACATTGTGTGAGGTAATGAATATGTTAAGTAGTTCAATTTAGTTATTTTACAATGTATGTATCCATATATCTGTATAGATGGATCACAAATGTATCACAAATCATGGTGTTGAACAAGATAAGTGTATTGAATTTTATTGGCCCATTAAAAAAGAAAAAGTAAGCCAAGGAATCAAAAATTTTAAAATAACTTAAGCATAGTTTTTGCATCAGTGTGTAAACCACGGTTAAACAGCAAAAGTTTTAAGAAGGCATTCTGTAAAAGATGTTATAAGACTTTTTTTGATGTGCTCAAAGGGAGGAATTAAATAAAGATGACTTGCTGTTGTGTAATTTGTTTTTATTTTGTTAGTAATAAAAATGACAGAATTACAGCAATTCCCACATATGTATGTTTACTGCCAAATCAAATACAGATGCTTTCCAAACTCTGATATTGAGTGAAGTTCAATTCTAAAATCATAGCCAAAAATCTGTATTATTAGAAAAAATCAGCCAGATGTGGTGGTGCATGCCCGTTATATCATACTGGAGAGGCTGAGGTGGGAACATGACCGTGAGTTTCAGCCTAGTCTACAAGAGAGAGGTCAAGGCCAGCTTGAATGATAGAGCGAGACCCTGTCTGAAAAGAGAAAAAAGAAATGAAAAAATCCTAACACTTCTCAAAATAAAAGTAAATCTTACTGACTTATAACAAATGAGGAAACTTCTAATGTTTTGAGAGATGATATCCAAAGTAATACAGAATTTAACTTCATTTAACTAACTATGTTGCTTTGTAAACAAATGTAATCCAGGTTTCTCCAAGGTACAAACACACATTCTCCAGCCCTGACAACTCCCACATAATATTCTTCTTTACACCTTTGAGCGTACAACCTCCTCCAGAGGCAAGTCCCTGGAAACCAGTGCTGTCTTACCGGCTTGGAGAACAGCTATTGCTTTTAAAATTCTCTCTTTGAAATTATCTAAATGGCACCCTATGTGCTGACTTTGAATCCAAAAGTGGTGAAAGGTCAAAGTAGAAGTAGATGCTATTTCAGGATGATGTATCCCTAATTCTTTTTATTATACCTGCACATACATGTTTCATACTAAATGTTGAACCTCAGGATTCGAATAGTTTAAATATGCTGTGCAGACATGCTTGTAACATGTATATAAAAAAATTTCATTTAAAAAAGGCTAATGACTCATTCAAAAGTTATGACTGATCCTCTGTGAAATTTCTTCAGTCCTAGTAATGTAACAAGGACAATTTCTGAACTGGGCTCAAACTCAGATGATATATGATCACCAGCAGCTGCATCAAGAGTCAGAGTCTGATTAAAAATAAGTTATTTGACTAGAACAGCAGAACAAAGCTGAAAATCTTCTGACACCTGATCCCTTCAGCAGCTGTGGAAATCTATTGAAAAGGTTCTCCTTCTAATGCATTTGTCAGAAAGCTAATTGGAAAAATGACTTCATGTTATGAGTCATACGGTCACCTCTGTGGACCTCATTAGACTTAAATGAGCACACTCAAGTCCAGTGCAATCATTCAGATTCAGCCATATGTTGGTAAGGAAGATCTCTTAGTAATCGGGCTCCTGGCCAATTGTGAACATTGTCAAGTGAAGAAATGGAGAAAAATCGAATAAAGATGGCTAGTGGTAGACACAGATGAAAGGCAATTATAACTTGCAGAGTAATCAAAATATGCAGCTGTCTAGAACTGTACGAATTACTACTAACTTAAACTTAAAAAAAATTAAGCCAAATTCTGTGGAGCACTAATGCTGTGGAGTGGTGGGGAAAATGAAGTTAACTAAGACAAGGCCTCGGGCTGTCTCAGGCTTGAGGGGCGGACAACTGTGAGCATAAGTAACCTTCCTAGGGCTGATAGACACAAGGCACAAACAAACACATCATCCATCAGTTAAATATCTTGTAAGCTGTTTGCTAACTTGCAGGAAAATTGTCTTACATTTGTCTTCCTCACTCTAAATTCTTTATTTTTTCTCTCCTCTTGGCCTTAGGTACCTTGTCCTTTCATCACCCCTTTGTACTTGTATAACACTTTTCTATTCTACTAGCTGGCCCTGTAATTAGCTTTTCAAGAAAAGTGAGCTGGAAAAGTCTGTGAGCCGGAGCAAGGAAGAGGGACTGGTATCTGTGAACTCTCTGACCACATGATTTCTGAACCACTGTAGCAATGTTTCTTTACCAAAATTGGAACAATTTTTTTCTACACTAGCAGGTTAATCAGGGTTTAAGTATTTTGAACTTTTGTGTAATCAGCTTCATTTTGTTGACTTCTACAGAAACCAATATTCAACAAGACATTCCCTATTGTAGAAGTCAGGATTTTAGGTTTGTAAGACACTAAACTTGCAAACACAAGTATCAGCTGAGCAGACCTCAGAGATCCGAGTCTTAGCTTCTCTGGACTCTTTCCTGTAAGCCTCAGTAAATCATGTATCTTTTCTGTGCTTTATTTTTTAACTCTTGTAATATAGTTATTCGTACTGCTAGTCTACCAGCTATCAATTACTTACATTAAATTTTCCATCTTCAAATAACTAGTCTGGCTTCTGGGTACTGATTGGACCTTTTTGATATAGAAATTGACACAGGAGTGGTCTCAAGTAAGGTATATAATATGTAATTTGAGGATAATTCTATTCTAGTTCTTGTCTTGAAAGTGGGCTAAACTTCTTTCCAAATGGAAATAGAGTGCTAAAACTCCATGTCTCAGTGAAATAAATCATTACTTGGGGTTGACTTTGCTGATGTGACAACCAATGCAGAAAGTTTAAGGTAACAGAGTAACTTTACTTCTCAGTACTGATGAATATAAAAGTCATGATGTGCAAGGATGTCTTTGGCACTCACTGAAGTAGTCACAAAACAAGGGCTGGCGATATAGCTTAGTAGGACAGTGCCTGCCTTATAAGTGAAAGTTCCTGAGTTCAATTCCAGATACCAAAAGAATAGCGTTAGTCTTTAATTTGTGTATCTTATATTCTGCACAGTAGCTATAACTTTTCCTCTTCTTTATTTTATACAATTTACATAAAGGCATTACAATTTAGTGTTTATGTGACAGAATCTTCAGAGAACTATAATTGAATCAGAGCAGAAGTTACCATGGTCCCTTATAGTTTAGTTTTCTAGCTGGTTTACTCTTAGGTATCAGTAGCAGTGATTCTCTGCTATGTGACCAACTGAAAACAATATAGCTTAAAATGACAATTTGTTATCTTGTGATACTTTTGGCAAGTGTCTAATGATTGATGCTGGCTCTTAGCTTTTTGTTTCTATGTATACGATCTCTTATCCTGCAGGTGGGTATCCTGAACTTTACTTGGAGTGCCAGTGCTTCAATGAGGCCAGTGCAGAAGATCTGAAGTATATTTCCATCAATGTTTGAAATATACTTTCCCTAGGCTGAGAAGCTACTCAGTTCTTCACTGTGCCAAACATTCTATGGGTCAGAATTTGTGTCAAGGACAACCCAGATTCTAAGGTTAGGAAAACTGTTTACTTTTATGGATGTAGTGAAATGACATACTGAAAATGGACATCATTACATGGTTAGATGCCAGTTATGACCGTATTTACAGATCAACTAAAAGAATCTCATTTTAAAAATTGATTGACAGCTACTCACCCATAGTTTTCACTATTTATTGTTTATATCCTTTCTTCCTTCCTTGAGTTTAGATTTTAATTCTATTACTAAAATTATATCCTTGGGTTCATGTTCAAAAGTTTTCTGAATATATATTTCAGCATATCTTCTCATAAAAGCAACACCAGGTTGATTATGCTTTCACATATATCTTGAACATATCCAGGAATATTATTCAAAATATTTAATAAAAAACATTCAGCAAATGGCAATGTAGAAAGTATTCTTTTTCATACTTCCATCATTGATTTCATATGTGCACTTAAATTTGCAACACACATACACACTCATTCACATACACACTCCATGTACTTTCCTTTTAATTGATGTCAACAAATCTTAAGATCTCTGTAAGTGTGCAGTTCTTCCAGTATTTACCCTTAAAACTTTAACTCTATTGCACATTCTTCTTTCTTTAACTTCCTGCATCATTTTTTAAAAATTCTTCACGTTATCAGATGAGAGCTGTGCTTTTCATTTCAATAACAAAATAGTAACAACCACAAGAGACCAGCTTTCTTTTTCCACCTCCAATTTAACTGTCCATCCTTTTTGTTATGATGGATGAATTATTGTTTCTTTTATCTCTGGCAAATTGTGTACTATATTTTCTATTGCCAACTTAATGATGCACTTTATGCATCTTCTTCACTTTTTCCCGGTTCTGATAGATCATTTCCATCAACATAAAAATGCTTCAAAACATCTCATTGCTAAAAACAAAACCAAAAATCCTCCCCGAATCTATTTGCCTGAGTTCTGACCAGCTACTTTTCATCTGTTTTTCTCATGTAACTCTTTAAATACAATTCTATATACTATGTTCAGTTATTTTTCTTCAGTTTCTTTTCAGTTCAGTCAACTAGATTTTCTTCTCCACTACTCTGATGAAATTGCTGCTGTGAAAATGTAAAATATAATGTATTTCTTCTTTTATGTGACTTAGAAAGTACAGCTGTTTATTAAGTTCTACTTAAAATATATTTAATATATTTTATGTATAGTTTTGTTGTATTGTGTTTTTCCATCATTTTAGAAAATTATCTCTCGGTTATCTTCTTGACACACTGGCTGCAACTCTCCGTCTCTAGAGTTTTCTCCTCATGTAGGTAACATAGGATGGCTTGCTGCTATCCTTGGTTCTTAGGTTTCTTCTCTTCTTTAGCTCTGTTCACTTGCTAGTTATCTCATCTAGCTTCAAGGATGTAAAGACACCTAATGTCATTATCACAATATCCAGAGAATGTCTTTAGCCCTGAATTTTTCCTCAAGCTATATATTCATCTAGTAGATCCCTCCTGGAAATAATTCACTCTAACTTCAGTCTCTGCAACTCAGTAAATAGGACCATAATTCTTCTGTTGCTCAGACTAACTTTAGATGTTACTCTAAACTTGTTTTTCCTTCATATTCCATAAAAGTCCATTACTAACTACTGGTAATTTACTTTTGAAATTACTTTTGACACATCTGTCATCTCTGCTCTGCAGATGTTAGCTAAATGATATACTAGATACCACTACTATTCTTAATATAGTAGTTAGAAAAGTTTTTTTAAGAAAAATATTTTACAAAATGTATATCACATCTCATTGCTCTTCTCTTCTGAGTTGCAAATTTTTCCTAATTGCTATAGTTTTACAGCTGAAATCCCAATGTCAAGGGCTTGATCTCTAGTGTGGCACTGTTGGTATGTGTTGGAATATTTAGAGATGGCGTCTGGTGGCAGGTCTTTGTGTTATTGGGGCTATTCCCTCTGAAGTAGACTGTGAGACTCCAACTCCTTCCTTGCTTCTCTTTGCCCTTAGCTCATAACCTGAGTGGTTTTGCTCTGCACTGTGCTCTGGCTCATGATAGACCCAAAGCAGTGGGGCCAGTTGATTATGGACCAGTATATCCCAAGCTGTGAGCCACAATAAACCTTCTGTCATTATCAGTTAATTATCTCAGGGATTTTGTTACAGTGCTGAAAATCCAACTAATAGAACCATCATAGCTACAGTGAAGTTGTAGCATCTTCCTATCACCTACAGGACCTAGATGAAATCACCCAGCTCATTCTTTGGCTTTAATTCCTATCATTCTTGCTACTTACTAATAGAACTCTAACTAAGATGGAATTCATATTCACTCAAAATGAATGCCTTTGTATCTGCTGCACTTGGCTTTCCATTCTTCATATTTTTAAGATCTTTCCTGAAGTATTGCTCTGTGGGACGAAACCTTCCTGATTGGTCAAGATAAAATAGATAGCATCGTTCCTCCACCTATGCATTTCTCTCTTGGCCAATATCACTGTTATTTATTTATGTATTTATTTTGTCTTGTTGCTTATATACAATCTCTTCCTTAAAATATATTACCTATAAGATTAGCATGTTATTTTTCACTGCAGTATCTATATACCAAGTATTAGCACAGCATAGATGATAAATGAAATTTGAAGGAGAAATAATACCATAGCATGAGATTAGAGTTAAAATGCTAAAGAACTTTTAAATAAGTCTAAATTACCTTTATGTTGAAGTGGCAAAATTTGACTTTCTATCATTTTTCTTTGTAATTCTATAAGGTGAAGTCATGTGGTCAAGCTTAATTTCTACAGAAATATAATTATTTTTAAATATTCTTATCTAGGTAGGTTTCACAAATTGGCATACATGACAAATAAAGGAATTTTCACACTCAATATATCCCCATGTAAAACATAGGATTGCAGATTAACAATCAGACATTATATTATCAAGCTTTATATTATTAAGATTTTTTTCAATTATACAAAACTCTTAACATCTTATAATGTGAAACTTTAATGAAAAAATGTATCATTTTAACTTGAAACTTGGACATTTTTATTTAATTATATCAGTACTAGACCGGTATATGTTAAGTCCTTTTGTAGTTAATTGATCACTCAATGTCCATTGGAACCCAATTTTCATAAGGTTCCTCAGTTTATTATATGAAGGCAAATAATCATCAATAAATATAATTGATCATTTCCAGTACAAAAAGTGCTATGAAACTAAAAATATAACATTTGTTAACTATTTTGATTTAAAGTGTTGGGTAATATTTAACTTATACTAATAAAAGTTTTAGAGTCTTAGATAAAATTTTTCATGCTAACATTTCCATAATAACTGAATCATTATATTGACATTTCCATAATATTTCACATCATATGTGAAATATAAGAACAGTCACAATGATGTTGTTATATATCATTTCTACTTCCAAAAATATAATTCATATTTTATCCATATTACAAAAATTCATGAGCACGCTGCTCTGGTAAGTGGCTGTGGCCCCGCAAACCACAACCACCCCAGGCCAAGAAACATATCAGTGTTGCCTGAGATCCACACCATGTTGGAATTTGGGACACTGGGAAAATAGGCAGCCAGCTCACTGCTCTGGTGGGCAGCTGTGAGCCTATATGCACGGGCTAAGAATCAAACATCCATCTCACCCCTCCACCCCCACAAGTGAGAGTCAGAGATCTGAGCATCTCTTGTGAGTCTGACTATATGCAATATAGCAAATAAGGGGGATTTTCTTCTGCCATCTCTTTGAAGGCAAATATTTTTATCTCTGTTTTGCTCTGCTCTGATCAGTGGTATTGCTCTATTCAATATGCTGTTTTTATAATTTCTGTATTTCCTTTGATATTGCTCCACCTGATTGAAGGAACAACTATTTGAAGAAAACCAGATATTCTGTTGTACCTATTGCTGTTATCCCAAGTAACCCACTGTGAGGTTCTGTACCAATTTCACTGCACTGCCTCAGTTGGCTATGTCCTGTCTTGTTTTGTATTTTCCTACCTTCAAAATAAATAAATAAATAAATAAATAAATAAATAAAATAAAAAGAAGAAAAAAATTTTAAAAAGTAAATAACAGCAAAACAAATCAGTAAGGTACTGAGCAACCTGAAACATGATATAACTAAACAGGTAATAGACTTAAAAGGCAAAAGGAGGAAAAGAAAGTGCTCTAAAGGATATAACTGTATATATTTAAGTGTATAGGATTGATAACCATGTTGCTAAGTTTTTGTTGGATCAGTGAACAGAACTGTTTGCAGCCTCACTGTTTGAATGTGCACTTTGTATGCTTTAATTTTGTAACTTGAACAACTATATCCAAGAAAACAATATGTAATGTATCAACCAGAGATTTCTTACTGTTTATTTTTTTTAAATCCTGTATTGTTTCTAGCCTTTTTTCTGTTTTGCTTTTTCCCCCTCTCTTTAAATAAAATTAATTTTTTTAAATTCGTATCTTGAAATCATCCATGAAAATTTCAAAATAAATAATTCAGAGGTAGGATATTTGACTGTAACTTCTGGAAAAGAAGAAAAAAATAGGTGGGTAAGTTAAGTCATCAAAGGCCATAAGAAAAATTTGAAATATATTTGAAAACTGAGCAACATGCTGGTAGTGCATGTATGTAATCCCAGCACTCAAGAGGCAGAAGCAGGAAGATCATGTGAGTTTGAGGTCAGCATGGGTTACATAGTGAGTTTAAGGCTAATCTCAACTACACAGTGAGTCCTTGTCTAAAAATCAAAACAAATAAAAATTTGAAAACTGTGAATCTTGCAATGACTTAGATAAAACTTTCAAGAAATTGTCTAGACCAACAAATAAAAATTTGAAAACTGTGAATCTTGCAATGACTTAGATAAAACTTTCAAGAAATTGTCTAGACCAAGCATCATGTATTAACAGTTAATTTTGTTTATGATGTCTATGCAAAGAACTATTTTCTCTCACCCATGTTAGATTATTGGCTAAGGCTGCTAACCAAGAAGTGGAATAGCAAAGGAAAATTCTAATTTAATATAAACTGATTTAATATAAACTTCATATGACATGGGAGTTTTCATAAACAAAGACACCAAAGCAACAGGCAGCACTGTATATGTTTATGAACATTCATGCAGAAGTGTTATGGAGGCCAAATGATATGATCTAGTAGAAACAAATGGAGGGAAGTTTGCTTAGTAAGTCTTGCTTGTGCAGATCCTTTTACTGTGTTCCTGTGTCTTCACAAATGCAGACGGTTTTGCCTCCATGTATGGGAAAGACTTATGGAATGACCTAGTGGCAATCAGGTAGGTTTGGTGAGTTGGTTCATGGCACAGTGACAGGCACAAGGCATAGAGTCTTTTCTTTCCACTGTTTCCTTAGTTTTCATCAGTTTAGAGTATTCTGTATGGTAAGGTACTGTATGTTGAGGTAGTATGTCATGAACCCCACCAGTCAACATTCCTTCCTAAGGAGTGATTTTTATAACACTGTTGAAAAATTAACCAGCTTGATTTTTAAAAAATCATATGTGAAATATTTACACATAAAGCATTGTAGTAGTATGTTCATAACTTTATTATAAGGTTATGCAATACACATATTTCTGTGATCCTAGTATTTATAATGAAAACAATAGTTGTGTAACTGACAAATATGAAAACAAAACCAGATTATATATTTCCTCTAACAGTCTTTCAGACTAGAAATGGTCATACATATAGCATAGTAACTATTACTACCAAATTTACAACCACCTGAAAAATAATAAATAAAGTTAGATCCTAAAAATAAATGTACATTTAACACACAGCCTAAATGTAGTTCTGTCAGACAATGATGTATTTTTCTAACCCTTTGTGAAATGGAAAGAAATAATCTATTCAACGTTTTAAAACATGAGAAGCATGTTGAACAGTGTATTATGTCAATTCCAAAAAAAAAAAAAGATGAGGAAACATTCCATAAAAACCTAAAAGTCTGATTTAAAGATTGAATTAGATGGATTTTGGTTACTTATTATTTGTCCATGGTGTCTTAGTTACTTTTCTTGTTGCTGAGATATAACACCCACAAGTTAAAGAAGGAAAGATTTATTTAGGTCACAGTTTATAGGCGTTTCAGTCCATAATCAGCTGGCTCCAAGGCAGGGTGGCACATGGCAGAAGGGCAACTGTTCATGACAGTGAAAGCCAGCAAAAGCCACAAGAGGATTTAGCAGCATCTTTCTGCCTGTTTTGTCTCATCCAGAGTACAGGGATTAGGGCGGTGCCAAACCAATCTGCAGAATGATTTAGTAATCACACACCCTTAATCCCAGTGTCACACATTCTAGATTCAGCCACCTTTGAAAAAAATCCTATGACCACATGAGGCTTTGGGGGATCATCTAGACACATACTATAACACACAGGACATTCAAAAAATATAGATGTAAAAATATTATGTTTTCAAAAATGTGTTGATGAAAATGTACTTATCCTCAAGTATCTGGTTTTTTTTTTTCATTATTTGAAACTTGCTCTTCCTCACATATTCTTAAACACAAATAATTTCTTGATTGCTTTAGGTAATTTGTTATTTCATTTCTGCTTGTATTTTCATTTGTAAATATTTACAGATTATAATAAAGAAGATCTAGTACATTAATATTAATACATTCCCATCAGAAGACTCATGTCATATATTGAATACTTATGTTTGGTCATTTAGTTTAGAGCACTAAGAAATTTCTATAGACCTCTATTAATGTGGGAAATACTCTTGAGTGCACTTAGCTATTAAACCAAAATTTCAGCTCTGTGCATTGAATTAAATAATAAGAGTGATAAATCAATTATTACAGCAGAGTTTTTTGGTAAATCACATGACTATACCATCTGAATGAGAAAACAAATTGCTGACTTAAAAGCATTGATGAAGTCTGAGGTTTTTGCAAGGAAAACTATGAGAAAAGCAAAGCTAGTTAGAGATGAGAGTAATATATGCAGTTTCCTGGCCGATAAAGATCTACAAGTTCTTCTGTCAATGATGAAGTTATTAATACTTGCAATTTTGAAAACTAAAGTTTCCATGTGATAGGTAAAATACACTTGCATGACAGGTGAAGTGGATTGCAATTGGCTGCATATCTCATAGTGAAAAGAAAAGCAAATACTTTCTTTAGAAAGTTTTGTATTGTTTTACACAATATAATTTTCTGGTTCCATTGTTGGTATGTAAGTGCTTTTGTTCTTTAATAAGGGAAATGGAGCTGGATTTGTGGTTCTTGATGAATGAATACCTTGCAATGAGAAACATTATGACAGATGAGTAGTTTGATTTGCAGTACTTATACAGCTCCTGGACCAGAGGTAAAGCTACAGAATTTGCATACAGAAGGGATAGGAGACGAGAACCTTAATTAAACACTGAGCATATTTCTTTATTTTAGGAATCCACATTCAGGAGGAGGAATCAAACTACTGTAAAACCTTGGATGGCAAGTAACTTGTTCTGAGTGTGTTGTGCAAGACAACCAAACATTTCTAATAAAGTTTTACTTGAAAAACAAGCTATGTCTTGCAATACAAGCAGTATGTGATGGCAAATATCACATGATTGCATCGGAAGCGATTCTTCTGTTCTGTCCTCTCCTCCCCCATCTTTCTCTCATTTTGGGATTGTGGGTGATTATCATCCAACGGCAAGAGGTTGTGGAGGAGATCTCATCTGCAGAGGAGAAAAAGATGAGAGAAATCTCTAACTTCAAATGAGATTACAGGGATGTGGAAAATATGTGAAACAGTGCAAAATTTTGTAGAAAACACCACCTAAATAAGGCTGTAACAATGTCAACAATTAATCTGTTCAGTGACAATGCAATGTCACATTTTTGTGAAATCCTCAAAAGGAAGCAAAAGCAAGTGCCATTGGATAGGTCTCTTGTTACAATGCACAAAAAGAAAAAGATTTCTTGGAGACAGTAGACAGTAGTGATTCTGTTAGTGACAGTGAAAGTTGTCCTACACAGTTGCCTTCCTTCCTTCTCTCCCTCACAGCAACCATGAGAGTTTCAAAGGTCAGTGTTCATTAATTTGTTTATTTTTTTATTTTGTTTTATATTGCAGCATTACTATCATTTTTATATGAATATTTTTAGGTTGTGAAATGAATCACAATTTGTTATGGGGAAATTTACTTTGATATACAAGTGCATTGGTTAAGAACTTGTTTTTGGAATGAAATATGCTCACAGACCAAAGTTTTACTGTATGCATATTCTTTCACAAAAGCACTTGAATCTTAGGAAATTGGAAACAAAGAGAACCTCGTGGGGAAACACATTTCTACAGGTGCTACAGGTGCTAAAACAATGATATGATAGAATTTTGAAGGGAGCTGTTGTAGTAAAAGTCAAATTGCAGACCTCCAAACTCTAAATCCTTAAGTTTCATAAATAAAATTATTTTCAGGTTATAATAATAATGATTAATCAAACAAGTCTTCTAATAAGTAATAAGCAAGTCTTCTAATATACTTTGATGTTTATTTTGCTAGAATTCTCAAGTTTCATATTACTAGAAGGCTTTTGAATATGTGATTTTATTTGAAGTAAAAAGAAAAATTTATTTTCTGATATATTTAATCAAAATTATAGTAATATTGTAACTATATAGAAGTTTGCTTAAGAAAATGAAAATGGTTTATGACATATTTTCCCATCATGAAATTAATATTAGAGTTATAATGCTGCTATTATTAAATTCTTTTTAAAAAAATGGTAGCAATCAGCAACATTTTCAGTATTTATTTACATATATGTGCTGAGTTATAATATATCTGAAAGATATATTATATGTATAATATATCATTGTGTGTGTATATATATACATATGTATACACATACAAAAATTTATTGCCTGAATATACACATATAAATGTATTGCTTGTGATTTCTCTCTTAAACATAATGCAAGAATGCTGTATTAAGTATATCTTACTTGAAACCTCAAAATAAACTGTCTGTCTTATACTAAAGTGTTGATCTACATTTTTGGCAAAGATTACTTTCAAAATTCTACATGAAAAGTAACATTTTTGATCTAATAATTATGCCTGTTTTGGGAAATGTATGCTCTGCTTTTGATGTTAAACCCACAGTAAAACAAGTCCAGTACCTATTTAAAGGCATTTACTTCAAAACTAAACCACCAGCTCAAAACTTGTTTTGAACATCAACATTATTTTTAATACATTGCCAAGACCACTTATAACACTTTGTGCAGAGTATTATGGATGTGTCTCACAATGCATCATCTACTGCACAAAATTGATCGATGAAAGTGTTTTTGTTGCTTTAAATATCAATAAAAGTTGACTTTGGTTTAGACATTCTAGAACTGTGAACTTTGATGCAATTTTATTTTTTTTAGGTTCAATTAAAGCATTTGCCTATATTCTCTCATGTGGTATTAACCGCTATTGTGCATTATTCCAAGTGCATTTTCATATGGCTGTCATTCTAGTTAATTTATCTTGTCCTCTAGACAAGAATTAAATATTTATTAACTTAATATTTCAGTTAACTTGCATTCTGAGAAAGGATATGTAAGGTGATAGCAATGCCTACCTGTTTCTCAGAAATCTCTCCCATAAATTCTTTCCAGTATTATGCAACAGTCGTAACAAAACCAATGTCTTTTGCCTGTGTTATATAGATGAAGTCTTGTCATTTGAACATTTCAAACTAAATTGTCTAAAAACAATATAGCTTGTTATAGTTTAATAATAACTTTTTTATTATTTATATGACTTATTATAGTTTATCATGGTCCATTTGCTTGAATACATTCTCATTTTATGTCACTCAAATTGCTCAAGTATTAATATACTTTATGTAATTAAATGTACAATTACAGTTTAAGAGGGAATTGACTATGCAAGCATTAAAAAAATACTTCTGCAAGTCCAAAGAAATGGTTATTATCATCAATTTTATTAAAAATTTAAGATTAAGAAAACAAAATTGTCATGATGTTTACTATCTTATAATGAGATAGTAGAGTAATTCGCCAAAATCACAGAGCATATTGGGAATCAAGGACCCAGATGCAACTTTGGTCAGAATATCAGAGCCTTAAAATGGGGTCTTGGTATTTGGAGAATCTCAGTTTATAAGTCTATGTCAAATCTGCCTTAAAATTCAAATAAATATGAGTATGAATTGAGTTTATGTAGTAATCCTGTATGGTGGTTTCTTCTAAGAGAATCAGCTTCTTAGTGGGAAATTACCATTTTCAAAGATAAAGATTCAGCATTAGTAAGATAGGAAGGTTCTTGAGTAACAAAAGGTGTTTACTATTCAGATTGCCCCACACTTAATTTTCCATTGGAGGCTGATTTTTAACATAAAAGTCTCCAAAAAGAGTGAGAAAAATATTAATGAGCTCATCCACTAAAACTCAGTCAAGGGAAAGTACCTCAAAGCAACTGTGAGGATTCACAAGATTATGTACATATCTGCCTCATGGCAGATACATAATCTTCCCACATGTGTGGGAAGTATGAGATATTTATTTCCATTATGGAGAAAATTTTCTATCTGCTATAATTTAAAGAATTATTTTCATTTAAAACATTATTGTATTATGGAATAAAATAAACTTTTATGTAGATTTTAAAGATAAAACAAGTCTATAGAAATCTTAGCTCTACCACTCGTGTCTGCTTGAAGAGATATGGTAATGGAAAAGTTTTAAAAATAATGTCAGCATAAAGAATTTCAAGCAGCCTACTGTGCTGCTATGAGGAACACAAAGCTCATGGCTTCTGCGAGTCTAATAGAAATTCAGATTCAGTAGGACAGTGAACAGATTGAGATGGAGCCACTTTCAGTAAGGTCTGCAGCGGAAAGGGAGCAATATTTTCCAATAGCTTCAGCCTGAAATCTATGATTTTGGGATCGTGTATAGCTGAAGTCAAAACAAACGAGAAGAAAAATCAACTATGTGTGTGATGCTGGAGGAATAGCTCATAAAACTCTCCAGGGACATTGGGAAGCTAGTGTTTGGAAGGTGCAGAGGTGGAATTTAGAAGTCAAACAACATTAGCTGTCAACTTTATCTTGGACGTGTGTTTCTTATTTGCTCCGCAGCAGCACCATCCTCACTGGTGCCACCAGTAAACAGCTCTTAGCTGTGGATGCATTTAAAAGCATTGATATAATTTTGTTATAAATAAATTATAACATATTAATTATACCTCTTTATTACATTATCACACAATATATGTAAGTTCTGTATAAAAGTATCACACTTTCATTATAGAATTAATTATGTAAAACAGAGCATCTATTATTAAATCTCTCCATCATTTTATTTATTTGACATCACTGTGGGGAGGTACCATGTGCCAGATGCTTTGGTAAGCTCCAAGGATGGAAAACAAATGAACAAAAATCAAAACATGAGCAAAAGATTGACCACTGAGTTCAACAAGTTTACAGCAATCAAGCAGTCAGGAAAATCAGACAATTATAATGATTCCAGCAAGATATGGTAGTAGTTGTGTCTTACTTCATTTTCTGCTGCTGTAGCAGAATACCTGAGTTGACTGATTGTAAAGAGCAGAGGTTTGTTTGGTGTATGATTTGGCTTATGATTTTTGGATGTTGGGAAGTACGAGAGTATGGTGCTGGTATCTAACAAGGACCTTTGTGCTATGTCATACCATAGTGGAAAACAGAAGCATTAGGCAATCAGGTACTAGCACATTTGAGGTAGAAAGGGGGTCCAAAATAGCATGCCATGTCAGTTACAGTTAAATGAAGAAACAAAGACCTCAACATGTAATGCATTCGTGATCATTTGTTAGACCCAAAGCAATCCCTTTGAGCGCAATGTTATTTTAAGGTCACACACTGTGCAACTTTGTTATAATACAGACACATCTATTTCAGAACACAGAGCACACTACTTCTGGTTGCCATAGTCTCCAGGCCAATGATATCAGAAAGGAAACCTTACTGAAAGACCATTTCCCCTTGACTGAGACCTAATTTAGAGTAGGACTTTTTCTTTTGTGAAATTCTTGCCTAAAGTTCTATACTCCAGAGGGAACACTGACCATCTGAAACAACAAGGAAGACATTGCACAATTCCAAAGTAACCTCTCAGAAAAATTCAGATAAGCCTCCTAATCACCATAGTTCCCCTGACTTTCACACTGATGCAGACATACACTTTTCCTTGAAGATGTATCTGTCTTACAATAAACGCTACATACACTACTGCAGGACCACACATGAGTCTTGACTCAGTTCTTTCATCAAGGTGTGAAGAACTGAGGAGAGTAAGGAGCTGGCTCATTGTCCCCTATGTTGGAACCTGACTTCTGGTGACAGAGAGGCAAAGTTGAAATACAGAGCAAGAATACGCAGAAGAGATTCTCATCTCCAGTGACAAAGCTCATTTGTGACAAAAGGGAACAGTTCTTGCGTTTCACATGTAGTATCTAAATATAACTGACTGCCTGAAAATACCCGAGGGGAGGGTGCCAAGATTTAAATATCAGTATTTATGTTTCTGACCTTGTGGCTTTATTTTTTATACATTCAATTTCTTGGCTACTCTAAAGGACTTAGGTTTTAAGGTTACATTGAGATAAGTCATTTGTCAAACTGAATTACCTGTAATTATACTTTTAATGACATAGTTAGTGCCTTGAAAATTTTGTATGTGAAGTTTTCATAGAAGGAAACACTCAGATATTAAACTATTGGACTAAAAATTAATAAACATACAAATTTAGAATGTTAAATGTCCTACCTTCAACATTTGGCGATTTTTTTCAGAGTACTGGTTATCAAAAAAGTCTTTATATCCTGTTTTTTGTGTGAATCTTATATATGGAGTATATATAATACCCATGCATTTACATAATTACACATATAAATGAAAAACAAAAAATGCAAAAACATTTGAAAATCTTTCCAAGAAGTCTTTTTCCACTGCAATATAAACAATGTATCAGAAGTACCTCCTTGCATAATTTTCTTATGTTTGTACATTTGTCTTCTTTTTCTTATCAGCAGCTCAGATTTATCCATTTAAAAATTTTGTTTTTTCATCTTTCTGTTGCTTGTTTATTATCAGAATATATTTTTGGAATATTTTCTTTGGACTTTTTCTTTTAATTGACGAGATTACATCTCAGTTTGTTAAAGAGAACCAGCTGTTTTCTTGAAAGATAATTTTCTGAAGCTGTTGTGTGCCATAATTACACTGCAATTACACAGCAATATCCATAAAAGCAGATGAAGACTCTATGTGTCCTTTTACCTCATTAAAAGTTGCAATAATGATAGATGGAGTCTATCCTAGTTTGACTATTGCCCTCTATTGGCAAATTCAAGTCCTGTCATAATCCAAAAGACAGCAGCAAGAAAAACAGACTGTGTGTGTGTGTGTGTGTGTGTGTGTGTGTGTGTGTGTTTGCTTTGTTTAGTTTTTAAACGTTAATAACATTTTGGGTCATAAATTAATACTATTAAAAATTTCAGAAACTTTTTAGCAATTAGGATTTAAAACACAGCTTTAATGCTGAGCTATTAAAAAATAACAAGCTAATGTGTCACCTACGGCTTTTTTCTAACTGCAGAGCACTGATCTTTTTTTTCTTCATTGGAAATATACTTGAATCATAACCATCTTTCAATAAAAATCCAGTTGGGTTTTTCCTTATTCCCAGCATGTATTCTCCACTTTGAAGCAATCCTTTTTAAGAAGATTGAGATTTTTGCCTCTTACATTTTCAAAATCAGCAATTAATCATACCTTTGTTATCACAGTGATTTAAAAAAAAACTTGAGTATTTAGTCATATAAAGAAGAGAATTTCATTTCAAAGACACTGCTGAGAAAAAGGACTTCAATTTTAGAGCTGTGAATAATATTTTATATATTACAAGTGAAAAAGAAAGATGTTAGATCAAGTTCAAAAAATACTTGAAACCACTTTGAGCACTGCAATATGTAATGTGAATTTGATGATAGGAAAGATACACATGTACAGATAAACACCATTTTCAGAGACCTTTCATACTGACTGGCAGCTGGTGAATACAGTATTTTAATAATATTTATTTTGGCAGAAGCAGCAGGAAGTAATCTAGTTTTGTGACCAGTTGGGCAATCAGAGAAAACAAATCTTCTATGAGTCCCTTTATAACATTCTAGGAACCAGAAATTTATAGACGTAACAGTTTTGAAGCATGAAAGTAAAATTGTTTCTAAATTTCACTTTTACCATTTATACCAGGTAGAATGCTATCTTCCCACGTAATAAGTTTTAATGTAATGATTGGCTGTGGAACAAATGCAGATAAGTTTAGCTGCAAGGTTTCTGGATTGATCTCAGGTTTAGTAGTTGAGAATTAAAATTAGCTCCTTTCTTTGCCAACATTAACACAAATCCTGGAGCACATTTCCACAGATGCACTAAAATGGTGACAGCTTAGCTAACCAATGGCGGAGTTCTCTGCACAGAGCTCAGACTCACTTAACAACTTTGACTTGGCTTGATCCCACCTCAGTTGCCTCTTCCTTTGTTTAATTAGTGACACCATTGGCTTTTTGAAGAGAGAATTTATCTCACAAAACAAACAAATTTCAGACAGAACCTATAGTGTTACAGAAGAGAAAAATATATAGTACGCTTTAAATCCTGTGCTTTGTTTCTTGTTCATCCCTTTTGCCAACTGTCTGTTTGCAACTAGATAGCAATTTTGAAATGGAATATAACTGCATAATTGACAGACTTTTTTTTCTCCTAGCAATTTTAGTCACTGACTGTGAACCAGTGTTGATTAGTCTTTATCAGCTGACAAAACTATGCCATTTGCAGAGTCAGAGAATAACCTTATGAGTTGTCATGACAAGGACTTAGTAGCATGTAGGATTGTGGTCTTCATTATTTAACCCATTAGCACAGGGGGAAAAACTTTCTTTGGGTTTTCAACTATGTGGTTTATTTTCTTAAAGCTGATATTTTCAAGTCCTATCCCACTTTCTCATTATTCAATTTTATATATTGATAATGTGATTAACCAAAAATATCCTTGGCAAAATACATAACCATTACTCATTGCAGTATCTGTATTGAGTACTCACTATGAGAGAGGCATTATTATACATGATATAGATTTGGACAAAAGTGAAACAGGCAATATTTCCCACCCCACAAAGCTTACTTTTTATGATGGTCTTTGAGAAAATAAACTATTAAGCATTTGCCGTGGCATGTGTTTCTAGCATGTCAGGGGAAAAATAAAGCATAGTACATCTAAAAGATGTAGAATAAGCACTTTTTACAGGAATGTAACATAATGGCTTACTGGATACATTTAGTGACTAATAAGAAATCTCTTCAAACTGTGGCCTATGAATTTTAAGGTGGGAGCTTCAGGAGTCTATAGGTTTCCAGAGCCACCATTTGGCAGAAAATCTGGATATGAAGTAGGGAAGAACAAGGATGAACTGAAACTCATAAGAATATATGATAATGTGGGTTTGTCTCTCAGTATTTTCACGATCATCTGCAGAAAGACATAGCACTCAAACTTTACACCTGCCTGGCCCAATATCCAAAGAAGCTAAAAGTACTAGTGTCTGGGTGGAAATGAGATCGCTAGCTTCTGTGACTTTGGTGCCCTCTGCTACAAGCAGGATGAACAAAGGCCACAAGCACAATTCAGACTCAATCATGGCGACTCCACCTAATGACTTTGCCTAATCCTCATCCTCTCTCCAAGTCACAACATCCATCTTAGTTAAATTAATGTTGTTGCTGAGATGAATTACCTGGTGCCCAAAATTAAGGAAGGAAAGGTTTATTTGTTTCACAGTTTCACAATCATATGGCTTCAAAGCAGGGTGGTGTGGCAGAGGTGCAACAGTTCGCATAACAGTGGAAGACATCAAAAGCAACAAGAACAAAAAGAGGAGGAACAAGTTTCTTTCCCTCCCTTATATAATATGAGGCACTAAGGCGCATGTAGCATTCATATAGCCAATCCCAGCAATACTCAATGAATCAAGCACAAACTAGATTGAGTCACCTCAGAAATGCACTCCCCCCATGACTACATAAGGCTTTGGGGAAACATCCAGACACAAACCATAACATGCTGCCCCTAGATCTCGAAGACTCATGCACATCCTCTCATGCAAAAGGCTTTTAGTCGGTTTGCAAAAGTTGCCAAAGTCCTAAAAGTTTTAGCACTGCTTAAAGTCCAAGTTCCAAATCTCCTCCAAGATATAAGCCAAACTCTTACCTGTGAGCCTTTCTACAAATGAAAAGAAATTTAAATGATTTCAACATTCAGTGGCACAAGATAAACATTTCCATTTCAAAAGCTACTAACGGGGATACAAAGGAATGGGACCACAATAAATTCAAACTCCAGCATGGCCAACTTTAAGTACTATAACTCCCTATATAGCATCAATGGAAATCTGTGGCAAATTATAAGCTCTTAAGGAGTTGGGTGGTTCTGCCTGTAGAATGCTTCTGGTAGTTGAAGTGCCCAGGTCTTTTCTCTTGGGCTGGCTTGGCTCCCTTCTCGCAGATTTTCTCAGAGGATCCATGTTTCTGGCTTCTCCAAACTTCTGGGGTCTACACTGTATCTTTGGCTTTATCCTTACAGTTTCATGTATTGCCTTCTCAGAGGCACACTACCTTGCCTCCCAGGCCTTCTGAAATCTCAGAGAAAGCCTTCTTAACTCCACAACTTTTGCATTCTGCATGCACCTAAAATCAATACCAGGGAGATGATGCCAAGGTTTACTGTCAGCTAAAGCAGTAACCAGGTTTTAATCTCTCTTGGCTGTAGGGTTCAAGTACCTGGATCACTGAGCACTCTGAATCCAATTCTGGAGAACAAATTTTCTATGCTCTCACCATTCTGGAGCCTGATGAGGCCACCACCATTCTTGAACCTGGTGCAGCTGCTACCATTCTGGAACAAGGTGATCTATGACTTTCTTCTCAAAGCAAAGTCTTTCACCTTTGCAATTTTGAGGCTGCAAAGGGTGAAGTTCTGCTTCCTGTGATGTCCTCAGGCCATCTTTTATGTTCTATTCTTACTCAGCAATTAAGATCTCAACTCTGTCTTTGCAGTCCACAGCTTTATTGGAGCTTTCCTTCTAGCCAAACTCATGATGCTTTAAATCACTATGTTGAGCTCTTTGCTCTTCATTCTCAAATTTGACAAAAAGCCAACAACAATAACCACGTCACTTCCTCAACATCCAATTGTCTTGAAATTTTTCTGTCAGATTAAATAGTCCATCATCCCTAATCTCAGTCACAGGCAAAGTCTCTGGTCATGAGCAAAATGCAAGTAAACTTTCTGCCAAGCCATAACACATCTCTGGAATTGAACAGCCAATATAGACTTTTTTCCCAGCAGAAACCTCTCAAACTTGGTGCTCACTGGCAGGATATATATCAGTCTTCTGGTCTTCTGATCTCTGACCAGAATATCCCATACAGAGCAGCCTAAGATGGTCCAGTGCTGCTTTTTCAGGCAACATCTCCAATCCTTGCCAAACTCTTCCCACAGGCCATTCTCAAAGTCTCTTGAAACACATAGTCAGATACAATCACAGCAACAACCCCACTCTTGGTACCAAATTCTGTCTTGGTTACATTTCTCTCGTTACTGAGATAAAATGTCTGATGCCTAAAATTAAGGAATAAAAGATTTATTTAGCTTACAGTTTTTGGAGGTTTCAGTCTATAATCTTTGGGTTCCAAGGCAGGGTGGCATAGCAGCAGGGCACCAGTTCATGGCAGCAAAAGACAGAAAAAGCAACAAGAGCAAAAAGGGAATGAACAAGCTTTTCTTCCTCCTTTATATAATATGCAGGCTACCCACACTAAGGTGAGTGTAGGACTCATACCACCAATCTCAGCACTAGATGATACGCAATTCACAAACTCTAGATTCACTTACCTCCAAAAATCCCACCTTCCATGACTAAATGAGGCTTTGAAGAGTCATCCAGACACAAACCATAGCACCACCTATGCATTATAGTCAGATTAAGTTTCTCTTTTTGTAATTCCTTACCTCTAGAATAACATTTCAATACATGAAACTGAAAGGGCACATTCAAACCATGTCTCAATCATGGGAGTATTTATTTAGCATCTCTTCTGTGAGATGACAGGTCATTTGGAAGCAGAGCCTGAAAGACAAGAGACATTTTCTGTGTTGTTACCATATCAAGTGATCTGCCAGTGATAAAACTTTCCTGAAATCTGCGTGAACATGGTATTGGGTAAACCCTACTGTGTTTTGTAACTTCAAATGCAATGTCACTGATCCTAGTTGAATAGAATGAACTTTGAACATATCAGTGGCCACACAAACTAATAAACAACATAAGAAACAAATGGTATCTCATATAGAACCGAGTACTAAAAAGAACAAATATAGCAGAGATACATGGGTATGAATGGTCACAGTAGTGCACTGAACTTCTGTAGAGTAAAATTCAAAACCCTCACTAACAAAAAGACCAAAACCAGAAGAAGCCAGTCATGTGAGAAACCAGGGAATTTCATTCTGGACAAACACAGCACAAAGTGCAAAAGCCTCTAAGGGAGAGCATGTCTCTTGCTGTTACGCTTTTCCACTTTTGACCTAGCTGCTGTTTTCCATTATATGAATTGAGGTAATTCCTTATGTCACTGAAATTAAAGGACTTTTCTTTATTTTACTTTTTTTAGTTTTGAAGATTCAGTATGGTTCAGGAAAGGCCACAGCCATAGCTCTCTGCAGCTTTTCGTTTGACTACATATGCATAGATCATTCAGATCATCAGTTCAAAAGCCCTAAGACTTAAAACTAAACACTGAAAAGTTTTACAACAGTTTTAGAACAATCTTTTCAGTAATGTTCACAAATCATTGGTTTATAAAACAATTACTATATTTTCTTTTCAAGCATATTTGATACTAGCACCAGTTCCCCTGAAAACTGACAATGAAAAAACAAAAATTGTATTGAATCTAAAGAATGAACAAGGTTTAGAAACCAAGCAGCCAGCTTGCCACCCTGGCAAGTGGCTGTGCCCTGGTGAGCTGCAGCCACCCTAGGGCGAAAACCAGCAGTGTCTCCTGAGATCGCAGTATGTTGGAACTTAGGGCGCAGGGAAACCAAGAACCAGCTAGCCACTCTGGTAAGCGGCTGTGAGCCTACTGGCGCATGGGCTGAGATTCAAACACCCTCCCTGCTCACTCCCTACCCCACTCCCCTGTTAGCAAATGGGAGCCAGAGAGCTGAACATCTCTTGCAAGGTTGACTATATGCAATATAGCAAATAAGGGGGATTTTCTTCTACCATCTCTTTGAAGGCAAATATATTTTATCACTCTTTTACTTTGTTCTGATTAATGGTATTGCTCTATTCAATATTCTGTTTTTATAAGTTCTATAATTTTCTGTATTTCCTTTGATTTTACTATATCTGATTGAAAGAACAACTATTGTGAAAAAACCAGGTATATTACTGTTATACCAGTAACCTGCTGTGAAGTTCTGTACCAATTTCACTACACTGTCTCAGTTGGCTTTGTTCCATCTTGTTCTGTGGTATTTTACTACTTTAAAAATAAATAAATAAAAAGTAAATAACAACAACAAAACACATCAGTAAGGTACTGAACAAGCTGAAACATGATATAACTAAACAGATAATGGACTTTAAAAAAGCAATAGGAGGAAAAGAAAGTGCTCTAAAGGATATAACTGCATGTATGTTTAAGTGTGTAGGATTGATAACCATGTAGCTAAGTTACTATTGGATCAGTGAACAACCTCACTGTTTGAATGTCCACTTTGCATGCTTAAATTTTGTAACTTGAACAACTATGTAATTTATAAAAGACAACTAGAAGACAATATGTAATTTATAAAATATGATTTCTTACTATTTATTTTTCAAATTCTGTATTGTTTCTTCTCTTTTTTCTGTTTTTTTCTCTTTAAATAAAATTTAGAAAAAGAAACACACACAAAAAAGAATGAATAAAATACTAAATATGGACTTTCTTAGGGACATAAAAACAACTGTCCTGTGATCAAGTTGGAATTGTGTGTCAAATGATAGGTTACAAAAATCTCTGAGAGTTTTAAAGATGCTCTTAATTTGTTTTATTAAAAATGAACTATTTTGGTTTACATATTCTATCCTTGTACTGACCTAATATCAACACACTTGACTGAAAATAGAGTAGCATTTATAGGGCAAAGGGGGAGAGCAGAAATCAATATCTGTCTTCAGTGTAACCCGTCAAAGAGATTCCATAGCAATGATAAGAAAGGAGAAGGTGAAGGACTTTCTTATTTTTAATCAAGTCTGTTTTAATCAAGTCCGTGATTTGTGTTGCAACATGAAAACTAAATTTTCAGTTCTTAGTGAGGATATCAGATGACAATGTTATATTGAGATATACTATTCATTTTGCCACAACTAAATAATTTTTAACTGAGAAAAATCTTCAGGCTTAACGCAATCATAACTATTTCTCTATGTTCATTTAATATTACTCAGTAAATAGCATCAGTTTCTCATTGGTAGCTTTTATGAGGTAAGGACATAATGAAACAAAATCCATTATTTTATAGTGTGGCTACTTCTCTAGGTAAATTCATATTAACAATTCGTATTAATTTCTCTTTAGAGGCCTCATGCACACCACATATAAATATTTTATATGTGTTAAACTTAAAATATCTTTAAAAAGACTTAAAACACAGAAAGATGTAGTTCAGTTGGCAACAAGGTCAATTTCTCAGGCTTCTTAAAACGTTTCTAGAACCTACTCTCAAAGTGGAAATCTTATTGTGGAACTGCTGCCCCCTGAGTAAGCTTTTTAAAATTCACTCCTTATTCCAGGCATTGTGGAAGTAAGTACTAAGGCAAACAAGAAAGTCATAACTTTCAAATGTTCAGAGTTCAGTAGGGAAGGAAATCGATGAAAGCAATGACAGAGGAATCACTCCGGGAATATCAAGGGAAGGAAAGTACCAAGCTGAGGCAGCTCAGAAGAGCAAATGGTAGATTTTTAATTCTACACAGCACCACTTAAAATATTCAATGAAAATTGCAGTGGGAATTTTTTCCTCTCACACCTCCAAAAATAGTGATACTATATAATTCTGTCTGTAAATAATATTTTGTATCTGTAATTTGACTCAACTTGCAGCACAAGATATGACAGTGAGGGCTTTCTAACTCTGTGTTAAGCTGATCAGATAAGTACTATATTTGCATAAAGATGTATCTTCTTATCAAAAATTTCAACAATTAAATAATCAATATGCTTTAAAAATATCATTCAAAATTGTGCAAAGGTAAATTGTCTGTTGGAATGTGTGCTGGTATGAGCCTCACACCCCAAACTAAAGTAAGTTATCAAGAAAAGCAGCTAGTGTTCAAGTTGCCTGGGTACTGGTTTCCAGGGCAGAGATGTTTACAAAAAATTCAGATAGCCCCATTCAACAAGTTCAAGGCTTCTATAATCTATGACGCTACAATTGGAGAATCAGAAGAAGAAGAAACTGATTAGTAAGGATAAACATAGAAGCTAAACATGACAAATTTGCAAAACCAGTTTGTGTTTTCTTTGTATTTTAACCTCTTCCATCAGAGGACAATGTGCTCTTGAGCATGGACTTTGGGAAAATGTCATGTCCTTTAAATTGCTTTTAATTTTATTTAAAGTCCTTGCAGTGTGCAAGCAATGCATTGTGCAACCTTAGGAACACCACTTGCCCTGTGATTCACTCCTAGTTACCTTTCCCGGAAGTAGCAGCAATGTATCATATTTCAGGACACTGTGTTCTGTTTCAGCAGAGATAGTTTCTGAAGGCAGTAATGCCCTTTTCCATTTTGTATATTGGTCTGTGGGTTACTGTTCCAAAGAATTGCATAGAATTCAACCAAATGCCAGTGGAAATGTTGCCTTTCATATTTTAAGTCTTGTAAAATTCTATTGCTAAATAATGTCCAAAATTTTAAAGACAGTTGCTTAAATACCTTACCATTAAATGTGTATCATATATATGTGAAGCACTACACATATATTCTTTATCAATTTATAGTAATATACATTATATTGAATCCATTACATTTTGGAATGTTCCCAAACTTTAGTAAACCCAATACCTCTGACGTTTTGTTTTATAAAAGTAAATTAAGAGGTATCTTATCATTACCCTTCCTATTATATGGACCAAATTTACTTTTGAATTTACTTAAGGAGTTAAGCCTAAGAAAATGTAAGAAATATAATTAGAAAGAAGCAACTGACTGGAGGACTGAAAAGCAACTGTTATTTTATTTTAATCATTTTGAACTCAACACCAACTTTGCCTTTAAAGGCTGGCTAAAGAAGTCCCACTTAATTAACTGGCGCTGCGGATAGGAATTAATGACGAGATCGCGAGCACCTGTTTCCAGCTTTCTCCAGGGAGCCCCGCAAAGGTAGAGGGCAGATTGAGAGTCTCAGTAGGGCAACGCAATCCAGCCGGCATGGAGAGGCTAATTTCTACTGTAAAACCTTCATTAGTTATCTGTTGAATGTCAGTTTCTGAGAGGGGAATATAGCTTTAGCTAAAGAGAAAAATAACATTCTTTAAATAAACCTGCTTAAGTGCATGACTTAAGGTTTCTTTTGACAAAGAACATATATAAGATTTCAGATACCTCAGTCATGTCTGGTAGCAATAAAATAGATGTGATGACCACTGAATCCCTGCCATGAAAGAATCCCCATGGTGCAAAAATGAATGAAGAGGAAATCAGTGTTTCTGAATATTTATTTCTAGACTGAATAGGACAGAGCTTAAACTCTGAAACTGCTTCCCTTTTTCGCCCTTCGAAATGAATTCCATGGGGAGTGAAGTCACATTTTCTTTTTTGATAAGCCTCCTTATTGCCAAAGAACTTATTCTCTACTCACCTGGAAGAAGTGAAAAATAACTAAAGATCTCAAAATATCTCAATTTCTTTCTAAGAGTTCAATACAAATCTTGATTATATCTAATTTCAAGTGTGAAGCAATGAGACGGGATGATTTATGTCCTTAGGCTCTCCCATTGTGAGATTTCATTGATGATTTCTTTCTACAATGCATGGAAAGTATTTTTTCTAAAATGCTTTTGCTGTAGAAGTTTTAGATATCTCAAGCTGCTGGGGAAAAAATAAGAGTAAAAATAAGAGTAAACTTGAGAAGCCAAAATAATTTTAGTCCTTTAAAGATCATTTGTCTTCTGTCTTCATAGGTTTTATAATTTATTTTTTTTACAAAATTAAAGTTGTCCTAAATAACTTGCCATTTATGTTTTTATAGGGTAAAAGAGTTATAAAGCTAATAAAATACAATGACATATATGTCTTCATAGAATAATTTGCAGCAACTGTGGATGGAAAAAAATTTATAGCAAAGTACTTTATTTTGAGAATGCAATATTAAAATAAGTTTTTGGCAAAAATCTTTAGTTTTGGCTTCTAATAATGTATCAGATTGGATATTTTAACCAATCATCCTACAACCAAATAATTAAGACTTACATAAATCAGTGTAATTTAGTTTATAATGTGTTGCTGGACCAGTTGTAAATGTAAGGCTAATATAAATGACTCTTCACCCTCCCAACACGAAATAAGAGACAAAGTCATAAGGTGAAGACAGAGCAATGAGAGTTGGTAGTTTCTTGAAAATCAGTTTCTCCGGAGGCCTGTGTGGTGATAAGCCACAGCCTGATGATTGTGGAGAAAGAGGAGGGAGGTTAAATTACAAATGCCACGACCTGGCTGTGGACTCTGATATGGGCCAAAGAAAGCTCACTGTAGTGATGCTTCCTGCTGTTTGGCAGAAAGAAACAAAACGTATTTCTGTGGCAAAGTACCTCCCAGAGGGGATCCCGCAACCCCACTGGTTTAAAAAGTCATCAGGTGCCAAGGAAAATCATTATTACTGAGGCTAAGAAAAACCAAATTATACTAAAGCCTCACATCAAAGTGGTTCCCAATCTGTGTTGTTTCATAACAACAGAAGACAGGTAAAAAGCACCAGATGATCATAGCATATAAATTAAGAGTTTGGGTAGTGCTGTTGTAGTGTTCTAAGGAATTTTTTAAATAGGCTTAATAACTTTAGACTTTAGCTGGTTAAGTATGATTATGTAAGGCAAGGTTAACCAGCTAATAAAATAATTGAATGAAGTATACAAATTTAAAAAAGGGTGTGTGTAGATAATTACATTTTTTTGAAAACACTAAAAATTAACTTTGAAGAAGCAATGGAAGAAAAAATCCAGAGACACTGAATAAAAACTATGACATATATATCGTGAATTATAATTAATGAAAATTTTATATAATAATTACATTTCACAATAAACAGCCTCAGTAAAGGGGTAGTTGTAGCTTGCAAAAGAATGTAAATCTAATAAATCTAATAAATATACTAACAGTAACAGGAGCAAGAAGAGAACGTTACTTTGGCACTGTACTGCCAAAGTGGCATAGTGACACCATATAGATTATGTTTTGACGTGAATTTACATAAAAGATATAAATCCCCAATCAGTGGGACCTTAATGATGAGGTGAAACATTACATATCTTCTGACAGAAAGCAATAAAAAATGATAAATGTTAGTTATGACAAGTCTTCACCAAAACTGTTTCACTTAAATCTAACGAAGATTTTAGATCTAACCCAAGGTAAAAACTACGTAGAGCTTCACTCTCAAAACTAACTAGAATATGGGACATCGTTCAGGACACATGCAAAGATTTTCTTCAATCAGTTGGCACCATGACAGAAAACAAATTATTCTAGATTAAAGACTGAAGGGAAACATAGTATCCACCCCAATGGGTGAACCTTGGGGTTGTAAGCAAATCAGAGAAATGTAGATGTGCACTGAGTATGAGGTATGTAAAGAAATTAGTAAGTATGCTACATGCTACTTTTCTAACCAGTATTCTTTGGAGAATAACAAATTGGAGATTATATCTATATCTGTTTCTATATCTGCTATATCCTTCATCAGTATATAAAGAGAGAGAGCTGGGGACAGAAGTTTGTTGTTTGTTTTTTGTTTTCATTATTCAAAAGGAACTGACTTCAGTCATTATGCACATAGGTTAAGTCTGGATTCTGTGGTATAGGTCTGGAGTCTGAAAAAAATGTTTGGCTTTCTTTTGTTTGTTTGAAACAAGGTATTGCTATGTACTTGAGGCTGGCTTTGAACTCGATATGTATCCCAAACTGGTGAAGAATGTAACTCAAAAGTTTTATGTTAGAAGGCATACCTAAATGTATGGAACTTATAATAACAGGATTATAAATAAATTCCTCAGTGATAAGGGAGGAGAAGAGCTCTATGGAGTGAAAAATTTCTAATAAAATTTGTGATGTAATGCATAATGATCACTTTCACTTTTACCTAAAGACATGACAAATAGCAGAGGATTACTGTTCTGGGATTTTTCTAGAGAATACAACTAAGAATTAACTTAAGTATGCTTATTTTTGCTCTTCAACAGGATTGAACTTTTCTCAGTTTCATTTATAAATCATCCTAATCAAACCAAATGGTTTATCTTGTCAAATCTCAAGCAGAGGAATCGTTTCTCCTGCTGACATTCTGCCATTTCCCTTAGGTTCAGCTAATGATAAGCTGTTGAAACCAGACTTATATCATAAAATCTCTGGGTACAATTATGAAGGGTAAGCCTTCAATATGCACAGCTCTAAGACTCATTAGGTTCCAAACACCGACATGGGATGTAGACCTTTTTTTTGTTTGTTTGTTTCCAAATAAGAGAGATCTATTTAGTTTATTGTGGACCATAAGGCTTATACACGTTTCAAATCTTGTGAAAATAGCACACAATTTGTTTTATTTATATCTTTCCTTTTAAAATATTGAGTCAACATAAAGTAATTTAGGGTCAAATGAGTCAAGAAATTATAAGTCATAGATTTTCATGTTTCTCAAAATGGAGGAGAATTTACAGTATTTCAACTAAAGTTACACAAAAGATTGATTTTTTAAGAAAATTTTGTGATCTATTGGAAAAATTTTATATCATTGGTATGCATCCCTGATGTATAATAATTGTATTAGTTTTGGAAACTTGTATGTATGTGTCGTATTTCCACCATTGTCCTTCCTTTCTCTTCTCCGTCTTTACCCACCCCGCACTCCTTTTCCTCTGCTTGCATATTCTCATCTCTAAGACAACTCACTTTTCCTGTTATCTCTCCTTTTATAACTACGGAATTTCTTTGTATTTTAGGCTTGTCATGTAAGGGAAATCATGCTATGATAAACCTTTTGCATCTGACTTATTTTATTTCATACACCTCAGATCCACACATTTTCCTGAAAATGTCTCAAAGTCGTTCTTCTTGGTGGACCATAGCAGATAGTGCTCCACTGTGTATTTCTTTGTCCATTTGTCTATTATTAGGCTGCTTCATTGCTCCATTCTAAACATGGGTATGCATTCATCACAATACTGTGAGGTATCTAATTCTTTCACGACAATTCCCAGGAGAGGTATAGTTGGGTCAAATACAATATCTATTTTTTTTTAGCGATCTCTATTCTTCTTCCCATAATGACTGTACCAATTTACATTCCCACCCAAAATTAAAAGGGCTCCTTTCCTCCTACATCCTCCCTAGAATTTGTCATTTTTTTGCGTTCTTGATGACTGCTTTTCTTATTAGTGTGAAAGAAGCTAGCACTAACATTCTCCCATTCTGAGAGCTGTCTCTTCATTTCATTGATTGTTTCCTTTGCCATGCAACAACTTTTTAATTTAATATAGTCCCTTTTGTTGATCATTTGCGTTATCTCTTGTGCCACTGGACCTCTGTTCAGAAAGCTGTTGCTTATGCCTAAATCTTCAAGTGCTTTTGCTAACTTCTCTTCTAATAGTTTTGATTTCTATATTGAGGTTTTTGATGCATTTTTATTTAACTCTAGTGCAGGATAAGAGATACAAGTCTAATTTCAGTTCTTCTTCATATGGGTACTAAATTATCTTAGCACCAGTTGTTAAGTACACTATGTTTTCTCCAGCATATGTTTTTAGCTTCTTTGTCAAAGATCAGATGGCTAAATGTGCTTAGGGTTGATTTTACATCTTCTGTCCTATGCTGTTGGCCTGCCTATCTATATTTGTTCCAGGACCACACTGTTTTTTGTTTGTTTTGTTCTGTTGTGTGTGTGTGTGTGTGTGTGTGACTATAACTTCATAGTAAACTTAAAATGTAGAATTTTAATGCCTCCAGCTTTGCTTGTCTTTTTTTTTTTTTGGTTCCATATATTTTAAAATTGCTTTTCATAGTGCAGTGAAGAAAGTTTTTGGTATTTTTAAAGGAAATGCATTAAATATATAGGTTGCTTTCAGTAATATGGGCATTTTAGCAATACTAATTCTACATAACAAGGAAGAGGGGACGTTACTATTTTTTAACATCTCATTCAATATTCTTCCTAAAAATACTCTAAATTTTGTTATAGACATCTTTTACCTCCTTGATTATGTTGCTTCCCAGGTACCTAATTTTTAAGCTATTATGAAAGCAATAATTTTTCTGACTCTCCTCTCAATGGGTTGATTATCAGTATACATAAATACTAAGAGTTTTACATTCAGCCATTTTGCTGTATTTGTTTATTAGCTCTGAGAATTTTTTGACGGAGATTATGGAGCCATATATGTAAATGATCATATTGTCTACGTATACAGAAAGTTTAATTTCTTTTCCTATTTATAATCCTTTTATTTCTTTCTCTTGCTTGCTTGATTGCTCTGGCTAACGATTTGAATACTATGTTAAAGAGAAGTGGTGATAGTGGATACCTTTTTCCTGTTCCTGATAGTAGAGGGAAGGTTTTCAGATTTTTCCCCTTTCATTATGATGTTCACTGTGGGTCTGTCGTAGATGTCATTTGTCAGTTTGAGGGAGGGTCCTGGTATACATATTTTCAGGAATTTTTTTTATTGTGAAAGAATGTTAGATTTTGTCAAAGGCTTTTCTGGCATTTATTGAGATAATCATGGATCTTGTGGCCTTAATTTTATTTATGTGATGTATTGCATATATCGATTTATGTCTGTTGTAACATCCTTACACTGAAGCTAAGTTTGGCATGAGGTTTGTTCTTTCTCATTAATTTGATGTATTCTATTTGGAAGTATCTTATTAAAGACTATCGCATCTATATTCATTACAGATATTGGCCTGTAATTATCTTTTTGTGTCATTTCTCTGTCTAGTTTTGCTATTTGAGTCATTCTGGCTTCATGGAATGACTCTGACCACTGTTACTTCCTTTACAGTTTTAAAGAAGAGTTTGAGGAGTATAGGTATTACTTCTGGTCTGAATTTCAAGCAAAATTCCGTGGTGAATCTATTTGGTTCTAGGTCTGTGTTAGTTGGAGCAATTTTTATTACTATTTCAAAATCAGTGCCTTCCACGGGTCTGCTTAGGTTTTTTATATCTTCTTTGTTCAATTTTGCTACATCATGGATCTAGAAGTTTACCTATGTCTTCCAGATTCTACATGTTGTTGGAACACATATTTTCAAAATTGTTTCTTATAATCCTCTAAATTTCAGTGGTGTCTATTGTTTCATATTCCTCCTTTCTAATGGCACTGATGTCTTTTCTTCCTCCGCACTTTTGTTTTTATAAGTTTAACTGTTCACCAATTTTATTTATCCTTTCAGAAAAGCAAACTTTTTGATTCGTTTATCCTTTGCAATTTTTAGTTTCCATTCACTGATATTCATTTTGAACATTATAATTTCTCTACTTCTACAAGTTTTGGATTTGGATTGCTCCAGTTTTTCTAAGACATTGAAGTACATTATTAGATTATTAATTTGAAATTTTCTATTTACTATAAGTATTGACAAATATAAAATTCCTTCGTAGCATTACTTTATAGTTGTATTGCCATTGTCATTTGATTAGACTCGTTTTTAAATTTCTACCCTGATTTCTTCTATGACCCATTGATTATGCAAAAGTATATTGTTTAATTTTCTATATTTGCCATTTTGGTGACTTCTTTTGCTGTCAATTTCTAGTTTCATTCTGTTATGATCCAAAAGAATGCTTGTTATTATTTCAGTTCTTTTATATTTATTTAAACATGTATTATGGCCTAAAATATGGTCTATTTTGGAGAACTTTTCATGACCTGCTGAGAAGAATACATACGTATTGTGTTGTTGTTGGATAAAACACTGCAAATATCTGTTACCTCTATTTGTACACTGGTTCATTTCAACTCTGAAATTTCTTTGTCTATATTTTGGATTGTCCTGTTTATGAGAATGCATATTAAATCCCTTACTACGGCTGTGCCGTCATTTATCTGTTCTTTTAAGTTGAGTTGTTTTTGTTTTATGTAACTGTATGTGCTGATGTTTGGCACAAATATATTTATGATTATTATCTTGGTTTTGTGACTTTCTTGTTGTTTAATGACCTTCTTTATTCCCTCTGATAAATTTCAGGCTCAAATTCAGTTTTTCAGAAATTAAAATAGCTACTCCTGCTTACTTTCACGCTCCACCTTCATGAAGTATTGCTTTCTACTCTTGCGCTTAGTTTGTGTGACTTTTGTGAATGAGGTGTGTTTTCTAGGCAATGTAGAGTTCTGTTTTTTTTATCTTGTCTGCCAATCTGTTTCTCTTAATTGGGAACTTAAAACTATACTGAATGTTACTGAAAGGTACTTAGTGAGATCATTTTTGCATCATTTTTCAATGCCCATTCCTCAATTGTCTTCCTTTTGTTTAACTACTATCCCAGTTTTGTGTATTTTTTTCTTTAGACTCCTTGGAGATGTTGGCTTTATTATGTCTGTCTGAGATTCCCTTGAATACTTTATGCATATTTGCTTAAGTCTGACAGTCACATTTTGGAGATGTGGGAATTGCAGAATGCAAGACAATCACTGACTGTAGGTGAGCTTTGGGGGAAAGCCATTCCATCTTGTTTTCTAGACTCATGACTTTTAGCCCTCTATGTTCCTGAAACATCTATTTTCCTCAGGATTCTTGGTGGGGCACTGACTCTCTACTTCTTCCAGAGATTTTAAACCTCTGTCTGATCCAAAGTTTCAATTTTCTTCCTCTGTCCTCATAGCATGTATGGAATTCTTAGTTCCATTTTTTCAACTAGCTCACTCCTCTGTGGTTTGGGTACCCTCCAGGGATTAGAGAGAAGCTTTCTTTTCGTGTAATTCCCTATATTGTCTTCAGGCCTAATGCCCCCAGTCTCTGAATGAATTTGTCTTCATTTTTTGTAACACAACCCTCCATCTCATGGAGCCAGGGAGCCAGGAACTGTGCAGCAATAGCAACTAGGGGTGGAAGAAGTGCTTAACTATAGTCTCTCCACACACTTCTTTTTAAAAAAATTTTTTTATTTAAAGAGAAACAAAAGCATGTAAAGGGAAGTGATAATACAGAATTTCAAAAAGAAGATAAACAATAAAAAATCACTAGTTGATAAATTACATATTGTCCTCTTAGAAATAGTTGCTCAAGTTACAAAATTAAAGCATACAAAGTAGATAGTCAAACAGTGAGAGTGTAAACAGCTATGCATGCATGAATCACTACATGTATTTCTATCCTTTCTGTATTAGAGGGAAAAACAAAACATAGCAAGACAAAACAAAACAAATTCCTATAAAAACATGAAACCAAAAAGTCGTATAAAACCACAGTACAAGGTGATCTACAATGATTATTGTGTTGTTTCTTATTATCTTCAATAGAATTGTCTATTTCATCAGGCATAATTGAAGATAGCAGTATAATTGAATATAGCAGCACATAACAATATTAGTAAAAATAAAACATTGTAGACAGTATAAAACTTCAAAGGCAGGTAATAATCAAACCAGAGTGGATATTCTAGTAATTTTGTCATCTTAAGTGCAGTTGCCTATGCTCTCAGACTTGATACTATCAATCATAACAGCTTTGAATAAAATCTATCAATACAAAACAGCAATCTAACAGACTAGATTTGATTATGATCAATCATGGTAAAACAGTGTAGGTTACACAGAGCTTTAGATTAAGTTAATAGGAAATTAAGGATGATTACCATACTATATCCTGTTATTTTTAGGATTACTGTCTGTGCCCTCAAATCTATTACAGATAGAATAACTGGAACAGAATATAATACATCTAAGCAGAGTAGTGTGAGTAATATGGGTTTTAAATCCTAGTGCACTATTTACAATATAGTGTATCAAGGCCATCTATGTTAGAGATTCTAGTTATCCTTCTCTGCCTCATTTTTGCTAAGCTATTTTCCTGCCTTTGTTTGTCTAGTTTTTCCTTCATACTACTGCCTGCCCACTCATTGAGGCCTTTCTGCCACTGTTCCTAAAATCCTGATATTTTTTTTTTTCTCTCTCTAGAATGTCCTTCAGTATTCTCTGTAGTGTTGGATTGGTGGTCACAAACTCCCCCAGTTCCTCTTTGTCATGGAAGCATCTTGTTTCTCCTTTAATTTCTAGTGACAGTCTTCCAGGATACATCAATCTGGGCTGGAGGTTATTTTCTTTCAGGGCTTGGAATACTTCGCTCCAAGCTCTTCTTGATCTGATGGTCTGTGTTGAGAAGTCAGCCATGATCCTGATGGGCTTACCTGTATAGGTAATCGGTTTCTTTTCTCTGATGGCTTTTAATATTCTGTTTTTATATTGAATTTCTGGTATCTTGATTATTATATGTCTGGATGTAGATCTGTTTTGGTTGTAGGTGGCTGGAGTTCTGCATGCCTCACATAACCAAATGTCATTTTCTTTTCCCATGCTTGGGAAGTTTTCCTTAATTATTTCCATGAATAGCCTTTGTAATTTGTCTGTATGTATTCCTGCTTCTTTGTTCATGTTTCTTATTCTTAGATTGTAGGTTCTCTTGTCATCTTCTAGCCTTTGTATTGTTACTGCCTGTTTCTTTGTTATTTTTAAGAGATCTTTCCTTTCATGATCACACATTGCAAACTTGTCTTCAAGTTTTGATAGTCTATCCTTAGTTTCTTTTAATGAGTTTTGCCAGCTTTCAATGAGTTTTTAATTTCCTGGTAGTCTCTTTGAATCTGCTTCATGTATTCTATATTTTTTAATATTCTTTAGTGAATGTTTCTCTCCTTTTTTTGTATTCCTCCCTTCTTCCATCTGTATCTTCCTGAGAGATGCTTCCTGAGAGCATTACTTTTATTACTCTACTCATATCTTGCTTTACCTGATTTAATATTTCAGTTTTGAGCTTGTCTACAAGGTCCCAAAGATATCTCTTAATGTCTACTGAAGCCATGTCTGATGTTGCATATTTGCCGTCCTCACTCTCCCTTGTTTTTTCCTTCCTGGATCAGTGCCCTCAGGATTCTGGGCTGGGGGGCCTCCTCCTGCCTTTCTCTCCTGTGGCTTCCTCCACACAGGTTACAGTGCAGGTCCCAGCCCCCTTCCCTGTTGGCCACGTTTCCTCTGAAGCAAGCTGGTGAGGGATCTCTGCCCTCTCCTGCCTGCTCTTGTCACTGAGGTGTAAGCAGCAGCTGCGTATGCCTGCCCTTCCCCACTGGACCAGCCTAACTTCAGGGGCCTTAACCTGGTTAGTGTATGCTAGGTACAGGGAATTGAATTGGGATGGCTCATATGGTCCTGGCCAGAGGCATGACCCAGTCTAAGCAAATCCCACAAATCTGCTCTGGGGAGGGAGCAACCAACTGAAGTCACTGTCACTCCCAGTTCAGGCTCCTCCTGCCCAATTCCAACATGTCGCCCATTTAGTTGCACCCTGCCTGTTGGGGGGGGGTCTCATTCTCAGCACTGACCATGGATTAACGAAGGTCTCTTCACCAGTTCTACTCTCTGTTGGGCTCACCAACCCCCGACTTCAGCGCTGCTGTGCTTCCTGTGAGTGGCAGCAGGAATGTGTTTGGGCAGCTGTGCCAGCTGGCGAGGATTCAAGCTGGTGCAAATTCAAGCCAGCGCAAATTTGGCGGGTAGCCATGAAAATGCCGTGTCTCATAATTTTTAGCTGTTCCAGTTGTAGTCCCAATGTATTTGACAAGCTTTTTTATGTTTTAATTTCTTTCTGTGTCAAGAGGATCCATCTCCCTCTATCCGGGTCTCTCCAGGGTGTTTTATTCTGGCGTGTGGGTTGTTTCTCCCGGGAGGCTCTGTATTTTGTTGCTCACTGGTTGGCCATCTTGACTTCTCTCTCCATACACTTCTTATCCTTAAATCATCTTAGATTTTCATGGGGTAGCAAGGACTGTTGGTCTGTGCTGGAATCTATATTAATACACCAGAATTCTGTTGGCTGTTATTGCCACAGATTCTCGGCTCTGTCCTCATGGGGAAACTGAGGGATTACACCTAGGGTAGCAAAGAAAGGCTTCTGTAATAAGTTCCCAGTTTCAGTCACTATTTGCCTTCTCTTCCAGGGTTTTATGCACTGCACAGGGTGGGTAGGGTTCCAGATTTGGGCTGGGAACAATGCTAGTGATTTGGGAGACAGATTATCAGAGATTCTGGTCCATGCCCCAGCAGGCAAGGAAACTGTGTTTCTCTACTGTTCTGTAAATGACAGCATCCCCGCTTTATGCTGAACAAATGCTTAAAAAAAGGCATCACTTTAAAAAATTGTTATATATGTTTGTAAAACATAAATATATTCACAATGGGCTCTGGGTGCATATGTGCATTCTAACCTGACCTTTTTTACTTCTTCTAATGAGTATTTCTGCATTGGTTAAAAATATTGAAATTTTTCATTTTCTTATTAGCCATTTTTGCTTCTTTGGAAAACTGTCAATTAATTTCAGTTATCCCTTTTTTTTTTGTGGTACTGGGGATCAAACTCACAACCTTGCATGTGCCAGGCAGGCACTTACAACACTGAGCTAAATTCCCAGGCCCAGTTATCCCATTTTTTGATGGAGTCTTTTATTTTTGTGAGTCTAGTTTTTTGAGTTCTTTATGTATTAGTCCTCTTTCTGAATAGAATTTTTAGTAGAAAGTTCTACATGTTTAGATCTCTAGATATGTATGTACGTATATATTAGTCTACAGTTTTCCATTCTCTAAAATGGTTTTCATACTGAATACCTTCAAGCAATTAAAGCATGGAATTTGAAAAAGTTCTAGTAGCAAAACCAACAAATATCCTTTGTGCCCCTTTTTGGGGGAAGATTATTTTCTCATTTCTATAAATTTTAATGAAGAAATATAATTGAAATAAAGATTTCTTGGCTGGAACATCGTATTAAATTGCTTGGATGACTATTGGTAGCACTGCCTAGATCTTATAAGTGACCATGAGCATCACGACCTGAGAAGTACATGAAGAACTGATTTCCAGTTCTGAATCTGGGCAAAAGAACAGGAGGCATGATCATATTTATGGGTGCCTAGGAGAACATGGCTACTTTCTAAGCCAGGATTATGTTGTGCAAGAAGGGAACCAAAGAGTTTAGCATGCTTTTACTTGAACATCATTTCAGAGCTACAAAGTGCCTACAAACATAATCTCATTTAATGGGAACCACGTTGTGAGGAAAGCTGGGTTTACTGCCTCAGAGTAACAACAAGGAAACCAGATCAAAAAGTCACATGATCTGCTTAAAGTGGCAGAAATAAGAAATGGCAAAAACAGAATACACCTCTACCTTTTGACACTGGTATTTTTCAGTGATTTGGTTATAAGTTTGATGGAGCAAGGCCAGAATATATTTAGAAAGGCCTGGTGTTAAGACAAAGTGTGGAAAAGTCAAGAAGAGAGAACTCACTCTCCCTATCTTTTTCTCTGTTTAAATAGTACATTTGAGGACCTATTTGATGTAACCACATTTAAAATATGACCCAACTGTGTCTCTGTTGAACTCAAGAAAACTGTTAGCAACTAATTCCTCAAGAAAAAACAAGATGCCAGGCATTACTTGAGAGTTTCTAAAGCCAGTTTTGTGCTCCTCTATGATTCTCTTTCTTAGGGTGCTTACAAGAGGGAAAGTGCCAACAAGTTTGTAGGGTCTTGATTGACTCTCTAGAAGTTAATATTTAAAGAGATAACAGCACTAACACAGTTTATCTATGGTTTTGGAGATCACAAGCCAAAACTAGACCAGAATAGGGAAGAGGAGTGATAGAGAAGACAGACATAAAATTGTTCTCCCATTGCTAAGTTGATTCTGAGGAGCAAGAGGTTGTTAGTCTGAAAGTAGGTCATTATTTTGTTGTTATTCTGAGAATGTGTCTGAAGTAACTGGAGGATTAGTTTTTGTATATGAGAAAGACTAGTGAAGCTATAAAAAATTTCATTAGCTTTTATCCAAATAATACATAACAATGGGACCTTTTGAACATACAGTTACTTACTGGAAATAAGTATGGAGAAGCAAATTCCTTCCCAACGGCACGGTGTCAGCCCTCAGTGCAATGCAGTGGTTATGAGCCCTTAACGTGTCAAATTTGGCTGCCGCCACCCCTGACCCTTTTCATTCCTCAGTATCTACTCTGACTAATGGTACTATCTAGTGATCCTACTTCTCAGGCACAAATTTAAGTATATGCCTTTACTCGTTTTTCAACACTCCTTGCAATGAACTCATGAGGAAATCATGTGGTTTCTAAGATTTTCCATCTATAATTGGAGCTATGGCTTACCATTTATATCTCCCTTTCCCTATGCTGAGGTCCCTCGTCACTGCCCAAACTCCTGGAATAGCCTTATCTGGGATCCTTCTTTCTGTTCCTGGAAAAGAACAGAAAATGCTGGAGTCCATCTTCTGGAGATTGGCCAAAATTACCTTTTAAAACAGCATACCTGTCACAACACTCGCTCAGCTAAAGTTCTCTGGAATTTTTTTTATTTTATTTTTTCACTTAAATAAATTTCAGACTTCTTTCAGTGCTATGACTTCTTAAGCCATCTCTGTCCCTCTGGTGCCAGTAGTGACTTTGCCCTTCACACTCAGTGGGCAGCAGCCCTTGTGCTTTTTGATAAACCAAACCCCTTTCTCCAGACCTTTTCTGTTTGCTACTTATCTCTGCTTGGGTTTGTTTTTCCCAGCTATTCAAACTATTGGTTGGTATTTGTTATTTATTCATGTCTCTGGTCAAATGTTATATGTTTAAAGGAAGGTTTTTTGAGCATTCTATTCTAGTTATCCTTTAACCACTTAGAAAGAATATTATCTTCTTAACACTTTTCATTATTTCAAGCATTTTGTTTTGATTTTATATGCTTGTATAGAATTTCTCTTCCATGCTACAATGCAACTTCTGTGAAAGCAAGAACTCATTTACTGAGTTGTCCTCAGAGGCCAGAGAAATTCCTGGCTTGGAGTAAATTGTCAAAAATCAAGGGTATGGTTTGTTGTTTTTATTTTGCTTGCTTGTATGTTTTAATGAATGAAAAAGACTAGCAATTTCTAAAATGGAATTTCAACAAACCCTTGGAAACCTTACTGTAATGTTTGAGTACATGTAAAGTATCATAAGTCACAGTTTGAATTTCATTTTGTATAAAATTTATAGCTATTTTGGTTAATTACTGGAAGAGAAAGAATAGTTAGGCCCATACTTGGCTACAAAGTTCTCAATGCATTTATTGTGTGCCTACAAGAGAGAGACTTATTAGTCATTACAATTGTATAATCTCAGGTGTAAAACAACATTGTGATTATTCAAATATCTGAAATTAAGTTTCCATATTCCTTTGCAAAATAATGATATGAAGATAGAAGTCAACTCTTTCTCTCAAACTTGTCCCTGAAAACTAGAAAAAAAAATTGACAGTTTTCTACCATAAAGCCATCTTGGATTACCTTCGCAATTATATACTGCAAATCCGAGAGAACAGTGAAAGCTGTCTGAGGTAGCAGGATACTGTGGAAACTACAGGTGTGACCCAAGTAAGAAACAGAGCAAGTTTGTCAAAGATCCATTTCCTATTGAATGGCATCATCATCATCAATTGACTCAGAACAGATAAATATTAAGTTAAATGTTCTAAATAAATGAAAATGATTTAGTCACATTTGGAAAACCTGACAGGGAACGAGAGTATAGTTGTGGTGGGCTTAGGCATTTTAGAAGAGGAAAATACATTTGCAATAAACTCCAAGGAAGAAAGAGGACAAGTTCTGTAGAGAAGAGATGCTTTAAGCTATCAGGTTATCGTACAGGGTTCATGGAGACTGTGATCATGGAGATGTACTAATCTTCACAGATATATAACTTTTCCCTATGCATCTAGAATCTTAAATATGGGGGAAAGGTTATTTTCAGAAGTTTAAACTTGTTAATTATTGTCATTTAAAATTTTTAAAATGTCATACCAATATCATATAAATTGAAAGACATAAGATTAACATCATTTGTTTAAGATTGGTAAAACTATAAAGCAATTCAGCAGAAAAGTAAAATATAATTTTATTAACACCTTATTAAAAATAACACTTTTAGGTGTGAGGTTCTTATTAAAGACCTTAAAGTTTTTCTGTACTTTTGCTTTTCTTATTTATAACTTATGGTTTTATTCCTTGAAATAAAGCATTTACATTTCCTTGGGGAAGGGGTTAGAATGCTATTGGATATGCATATGCAATGATAAGGGAGTTAAATATCTCTGGAAATAATTATTCAGGTGCAACATGGTAAATCTTAAAAAAATTTATTTTGTATGCTTTAGAAATAGACAAAATATCAGGAAAAATTCATATAAAGCTTTTATACTTTTGTATGATGCTATATTTTTACTCGGCTAGTTTTGAAAAAGTTGTTCTGTGGCTTATTCATATCAGATAATTTAATTGTGAATTAATCATTTGTGCACTAAGGGAAGTGACTTGATTATTATCAGAAATGTAGTCTTTACCGAAACAATGTTTTGGTAAGTACTCTTTGAATAAACCCCTTTTATGAACTGAGTCATATTTCTTAAAGCATTAGACCAATAAACATTAGATTTGGTTTGGAATAAGAGTGATCTCAGAATTGCATCTGACCAGCCTAACCCAAAATGTGCCCATCTATACATCCATATCTGTGCAATAAGCCCATCTAATACATTATTAACAGTGGTTGAAAATAATAATGGACCAAGAATTAATTTTTTATGTGCAATATGAATCCTCAGTCTTGCACCTCCCAAGAAGCAAATGAATTTTTCTAAGCCAGTTGAATTTAGAGGCAAAACTAATGATAACTGCCCTCTCATTTCAGTATATTGGTGGAGTCAAATTATTAAAATAGTAATGACTTTTCCAAATGTGTAACAAATTAGATAATAATCGTATTGACACTGGTGTGGTGGTTAATCTTCACTGTCAACTTGATTGCCTGGAGAGATGGTTAGGAGATCACCAAAGTACACTTTTGGGTGCCGCGGGCTGGGTCTCGGAGGCGAACTTTGAGAGTTAAATCCAGCCCCTGGCCCCTCCTTCCTCTACGGCCCTTCTCCTGCTGCCTGTGTCCTGGTTGCTATCAGTTGAGTAGCTTTCCTCTTACACATCCCTCCACCACGCTGTTTCCAAGAGTCAGCAGACCACAGGCTGAAGCCTATAAAGCCGTAAGCTAAAACAAACTGCCATTCCTTTGAGTTGCATGTCTCTAGTACTTTGTCCCAGGAACAGAAATCTGGTCGATTAAATTTGTTTGTCTTTTGTGTAGTTCACTGCATTGCGCTGTGTTGAATCATGCCTTTCTGATGCAGTCCATTTTGCAAATGTCTTTGGCTTCCCTGGGGACTGAACTGAGGGTCTAGAATAGGCTTGTCAAAGATTCTTGAGTTGAGTCCCCTTCTACTTTTTCTTGAAATTTTGCTTTGAAGTATGTTGTTGCTCAGTTTCCCAGAACACTGTGTCCTGCACAAGTGCATTTTTTTTAGGGTAACATAGTATCTAATTTTAAAAAATTTAAAATGTGTTTGTTATGCACTCTTAGGTAAGTGACAGAAAATCTCCCCTCCATCAAACTCCAAGGCTCTTCTGAGCCCTTTTCTTGATGAACCCTCACCCTCGGCCTATAAAGACTTGAGAAAAACAGATTTTAACAGCAAAGACCACATCCTTAAGGTGACCCTGATGTCCCTTCAGGTCCCTACCTGAGAAAAGTCAATGATGCCAAAAAATGTTTACTGTTGGTTTCAGCCAACACCTGAAGAGAAAGCCTTACCCTCCTGGGCTCACCTCAGTAACCGCCAGCCAGTAATGCAGACACGCAGTTCCATTTACACTAACTAACCCTTTGTAATTTCCACTCACTGGAATCAACTGAGCCTCCTCTCACCCTGTCCATACTCCTTTAATCTTCCTTTAGAACAACTCAATCACCTCTGTTCAAATCACAAGTGAGTTCAGTTCACACGGGAATACTTTCCCTTCTGTGACAGTAATTCCTGTTTAAACCCATCCTTAACATTTTAACCGGTACCCAGCCTTGTTTATCTTTGAAACAAACTGCCAGTTAACATTTTAGAGCCTCTTTTTCCTCATTTGTAAAATGTCGATACTAATTTTTAGCATCTGTATTTATAGGATTGCTGTGAGGAGAAAATAATGCGAGCCATGTACTTTCCACCATTTTGAGAAAAGATTATTACCTTTCAATTCTGTGGTGCTTAGGCTTCATCTGTCAGTTTAGAGCACTAATTTTCATAAAACCAGACAGTAAGGAGTATGTTCTCAGGCCGGCAGGATACTGAAACAATGCACTGCATGCCATTAGTTCAAATGCATTTAGATTTTCCCAAGCACATTTTCATATTTTCTCACTAATGAAGGAAGTGCTGCTCTGTCATTTTTTTCTCCCTTATGTATGGTTGTAGAACTACATATCTTCAAGTTTTACATTCTAGGTCTAATGCATAATGCCTTTTTCCCCTTAACATCATAATAAATATCCAGATGCAAAAAGTAGGCTTAACCTCTTCAGGTCACAGAAGCGTGAAGATCACAAGGATAAGGTCATAAACGTATTCTAAATCCTCAGCCCCCAAAGGGCCGTTGGCAGGAATGAGCACACTAGCTCTGCTTTCCTGGTTTACTGAGCACCTCACCGCTGACATGTCAGTCTACTGTGGACAGCATGGATGGCCTATGAGATTGCTTTGGGTAAAAACACACTCTTGCTCATTCTTGGCTCTATTTTTCTCTCATATTGCTGCCACTGTACCCAAGCTATTGATTTGAACTGTTAGATTCTTAAAATTTCAACTTCAAATCCCATTCTCCTCTCTTCAAGACAACTCCCGCTTACCCTCTGGCAGCACGCATGCTGCTTCTGCTAGTGCTCTCTGCACACAGAAGATAGGCAGACTTCTTTCATCAGCCTGAAAATGCTAACACAGCTTCCCTTCCAGAAGGAGAGGCCGAAATGGGAATGACCAGAGAGCTGAGATGACCCGAATTAGCTCTTCTGGTGGCAACTGACCGGAATTGAGATAATAATACTTCGAGAAAAAAAACAAGTTAAATAGAAGCACCAATAAGCATGTGAATGATATGGAAGAAAAATGTTGAAATGCAATGTTTGTCTGATGTCACAAAATATATAGTAGTGAGAGATACAATACAGGAGTTTTACCTGCAGTGCTCTTTTTTATATTATTGTACATTATATATTATAAATATATAATATTTATTAAAACTTTTATTACCTGTAACATTATTTACTCAAGAAAAATGATAAAAACAGGAAGGCTCAATCACAAGTTATTTAAAAAACCACAACCTTTTGGAAACTTTGCTAAATTATTATGCAAAATAGATTTTGCATTTATTCAAGAAAGTCTGAGAAGTTCCTAGTTTTCTATCTTTGTTGAGTATTTTAGTTTTTAAAAATATTTGACAAATTATTATGTATAGTATAATATCTAATCTTTGTCCCATTTACTTTTACAAGTTTATCAAGGATCTTTGTACAAACTTTTTATAATTTTTCTATGTGTGTTTATTTTCTAACTTATTTTTTCTTTCCATTACTTTATTTTTCTAATAGTAGGTTTATTTGACTTGTAATGATATTGAAAAGTTACCTACTGTATAGTTTTATTTCAACATTGTTTTAAAATTTTTAATTCACACATACTTTTAAGTATTTATGGGATACAGTGTAAAGTTTTGGTGCATCATGATTGACTCAAAGTAATTAACCTATTTATCATCTCACATTTTCATTTCATTTCTTTGTGGCTAGAACAATCAAAATACTCTCTTCTAGCTATTTTGAAATATAAAATACTCCATTGTCAGCTATGTTCACCTTACGTGCAAAGGAACTCCAACTTATTCAGCCTGTTATAAATGTAACTTTGTGCCTGGTGACCGATCTGTTCATCTCGTCCTCCTCCCACCATCCCCAATCTCGTGTGAACACTGTTCTGCTCTTATGTATTCCATGTTTTTGCATCTAACATGACTGAGATCATGGGATCTGTGTCTTTTTGTGTCTGCCTTATTTCATTCAATGCCTTCTAAATTTACCCACATTGTCTCAAATAACAGGATTTCCTTTTTTAATTTTAAAATGAAAACAATAAAAGCGATGATACAGATTTTCAAAACAAAATAATAGGAGATTAACAATGGTTAATATATTGTGTATTGTTCTCTTCAAAGTAGTCGCTCTGATTACAAGACATAGGCATGAAAAAGTGATCAAACAATTAAAGCACAAACCATTCTTTTTGATGAACTAATAGAGAATAGTAGCATAATTATCTCCTGCATTTAAGTACCAGGTATCAAACTTAGGACCTTCCCCTTGACCAAGGTTGCTTGTGCAACTTCTGTATTTTATATATATATAATCTTTTCCTTTCTTTCTTTTCTCCTTTCCTCCATTCCAGTTGTTCTTTCCTTTTGAACAGTTTCTTATAAGTAAATGGATGCAACATGAGACCATACCCATAAGTGAAATAAATCAGACTCACATGTGTAAATATCATATTGCCTCCCTAGGGTAAAAAGCTGAAAAAGTAAATAAGATCCAAATGTACAACAGATATTGTGAAAGTGAAAAGTGAAGAAACTGTTCCTTCTGTTTAAGGTTGAAGAGTATTTCACTGTATCTATACACCATATATTCTTTATTTTTAAATTTTTATAGGTTGGCAGCACATAATGATAACATTCACTGTGGGGAAATGGTACATGTACATAACATATTTCAATGTTTTTCTCATTCGCTCCACGCCCTCTCCACTCATTTTGCCAGCATCACATTCATTTGTTTATCTTACAAGTTCTTATATAGTTAATTATCATATATACAGATTAACAACCAGGCTAAGCCAAAAATCATATAAAATATATGACAATTTTTCCAAATCAATATACAGTTTAAATACACTGTCCATGCTGGGTTATGATTTTTTTTCCTGATATCTGTTTTCATTGTGCACCTTATTTATCTATTAAGCTTTTCATACAAAAGTAAGCATGCAATATTTAAGTTTCTGTGTTTGATTTACTTCATTTCACATTATGGTCTCAGGAAATATCTATTTTCCTCCAAATGACCAAGTTTATCCTTCTTTATGGCAAAGCATATAGATACAATATTTCTTGATTTTCTTGATCCATTCATCCATTCATCTATTGGTGGGCATATAAGCTGTTTTTAAGATTTAGCTGTTATGAATTGTGCCACTGTAAACATGCATATGTTTGTGCACTGTGGAATGATGTCTTTCATTTTGGAGGGAACACACTTTGAAGTAGAAAAGTTGGGTCCAAGGAATTTGTCTGTTGGGTTTTTTTTTTTTTTTGAGAAATCTCCATTCTAGATTCTCTGTATTCATGAGTCCATTAGCAGACTCTTAGGTTGATTGCACATTTCAGCTATTACGCATACTGCTGCGATAAACAATGAGAATGCAGGTGTCTTTCAATATACTGAAATAGTTTCCTTTGGATATATACCCAGTAGGGAGTGCTAGGTCATACGGTAGCTATATATTAATTCTTGTTAGTAATTTTAATTTCTAAATAGTTGTACTAACAATCCTAGCAGCAGTATATAAGGGTTTCCTTTTCTCTATATTCTCATAAACATTTGTTTTTGTCTTTTTGATAATAGCCATTGTCACTGGAGTTCTAGCTTTGTTCTATCATAGTTATATCTTGTGGAGTTCTCTTTGTTCTGATTTGCATTGCTGTGATTAGCAAAACATTTTTACTAAATATTTTATAGGCATGTGTGTATGCATATTTATTTCATTATATTTTTCTTCCCATTATTTTATTTTCTGTAGTAAATTTATGATATTTAATTTATATTTATATATTAATATTAAAATTGCCTCTAGTATGTTTTGCATATAGTTTCCAATTTTCTTTACCTTTTTATATATTCAAAAACATTTTAAGTATGATAACATGCATATATTTTATGTTATCATTTCTGCTTGTTTTACTGCATACTTAAAAAGGCATTCTATAAACTACCCAAGATGTTTAAGTCTTCTATATTTTCTTCTAGTGTATTTAATATTTCTTTTAAAAATATTTAAATTCTTATCTAACAAGAACATTTTGAGTATGAATATAATTATTTGTTAAATTATCCATCACTTTTATAATACTATAGTAAAGTAAAAAATTTCTATGATTTGAATGACTTAAAGAAACCTTTAAATTAACTGACATTTAATTTTATATTTTAAAAAAGTATTTTCTCTATGTTTATGCCAGATATTTACTGGCTTTTATTATATAGTTCTTATGATATGACTTTTTCCATATTATTTTTTAAAATGTATTTGATGCCTTGTGTGCATTTTTTTCCTCCAGGTACATTTATTCTAACAACAGTTTAGAAAAAACAAGTTATTCTAATAACAGTTCAGAAAAACCTTTTTGTCTTAGTTACTTTTCTCTCATTGTTGAGACAAAATACCTGACACCCAAAATTAGGGGAGGGAAGGTTTATTTCTTACAATTTTGGAGGTGTCAGTCCATATTCAGCTGGCTTCAAGGCATGGTGGCATGGCTGGCTGCAGTTCATGGACCCCGCAAAACTGCAAGAGCGAACCTCGCAAAAAGAGAAAAGACAGCCTTCTGCCTGCCCTTACGCTGTATGTTGGTTCTGCCACAGGTGTAGCACTCAGCACCAATCTGAGTGCTAGACAATGAACCAATCACGAACGCCGGATTCAGCAGCATCCATGATTGCATGAGGCTTGACGAGGGGCATGATTTTAATAGCATTTTAACTTAATCATAGTTTACCTTGTGATAATATGACATTTGTATAATACTTTCTCAAAGGAGATGATTGATCATGTTTCTCTGTAAACAAGTATAAGTAAGGTACTGGTCCTTCATTTTTAAATAATTCTGGAGTATTTTTTAAGCAAACTCTTCTTGGCTGCAAATATTATGGAGCATGAATAACATGATAGATAATATTGAATTCAGTTAATTTTGTATTCAAACAAAATTACTACAAAGCAAATCAAATTCTTACTTTTTGAAGAATATAACTGTTTCTATATATTAAGTAAAACTAAATTTTAAACTAATAAGATAAATCCAAGGATTTAAAATTCATGTTAAGGAGAGAATTTGAAGTCTTGTTTGTTCTTCCAATATTAAATTATGAATTCTTGTGTTAGGAGAAAGTAAAGTAGGAGACAAATATACGCTATTTAAAATACATTCTCCAGACTAATCACAAATTTAAGAGTGAATATACAATGACTGCAGATACAATTTTGTTAGCTTGATAAGTAAAATGTTATTCCTAGTCAATGACACCTATACTAAAAATATATATTCTGTAATTTGCTAGTCACAAGACTCTTTGAACATAAAAGATAAGCATTTAGTAAAAAGTTGCAATAGAAATAATTTACAAGTGATTTTATCACAGAACATTAAATACACTATTTTAGCGACTGTCATCTTCATATTATATGTATAGAAGAACAAAATGGGTGTGGCTTGTCATATATAAAGGATATGCAAACAATGAACATGCATAATTTTTATGGTTATGAGAACAACTGATGATTTTTGCATTTCCAAAAGAAATGAATTGCTACAACTACATATATATATATATATATATATATATATATATATATATAATCTCCTTCCTGGGCTGCCTTGCAGTGCTTGATTTTCGACATAGTCTGGCTCTATTCTTTATTTTTATTGAAGGTAATGCTTAAAATCTAAAACCTGACATAAAAAATAAAAATTGAGGAAGCCTATATAATTCTGCTGAAAAGTACTTTGTGAAGAACCTCCTACATAGAGATCCATTCATAAGTAGATATAACCAACATAATCTCAAGAGTTTTAACCAATTTCAAGTTTCCTGTTACACATCTATTTTTAAAAGGTTAAAGTCATTTACTTGCTATAGATTTTGAGTTCACAAACCATTGAGTTCCACTACACTGAACTTGTATCATCACTTCATAAAACTCATTCAGCTTCATCGTTCCAGTAAAGATATGACAAGGCTGTTTATCAGTAGGTAATAAGACAGATAATTTAACTGTACAAGCTCTAATTGGTCTAATTCACTAACTGACCTCTCACCACTTGATTCACTAGTACAATTGAGCGCTGATAAAGCCTTTAATTGTAAATTGCACACAGCTGTGAGCTGCTTCTCACGCTGGCACAAAAACACTATCATCGACTGTTTCATCTCTGCGACCTGCTAATTTGGAGCATATGTAACTGTTTTTAATGCTGAAGGCTTGACATACCACAAACAGCAGATGTTGCAGCTGCCCCTGAGACGCTTTATTTAATTCAATTACGTCTTTTGGAGATATGTAAAAAAGCTAGGCAAGATGAGAGAGGGCAGGAGAATGTTAAAAATGGAGCCCCTGGTTGAGGCCCAGGTGGCTCGATAGGCAAATGATTGGGTGACTGTCTAAATGATCTTTTTAATTGAGTAGACTGACGGCTAATCAGGGTCATGAAGTGTTATCACACTGATGAGCTGAGTGGAGCCCTGGGCTGCTCTGCAATTAATGCCGCTTTTGTGAAAGAAGAAAAAAGAAAGATAATGTATACCATCTGGCAATTGTTTATGATAAAAGCAGCAGTTTGCTGCAAATTCAAGTTAAATGCTATTCATAACATTATTTTTGCTGCTGCTTAGGGCAAGGACACGAATCCCAGGCCTTTGTCTGACTTCTCATTCTCCTTTTCACCCAAAACATTCATTTTCTTCCACGTGTGTTATTATTAATTACTTGGCTGCTCGCTAATGTATGACCTGAATGATTCTCTGTTTCATATGCCAATAAAAAGCCCGGCATATACTTCTTGGATTCTACTTCAACTTTCATGCCAGTGGATCTGATTACAATAAAACAAAGCAAGAGCTAAAGTCATAATCAAAACCGAGAGGAAACAAATCAGTTTCCTTTTTGTCCTAAAAAGCTTGTCTCTGGGTTTTAAAACAAGGGGCTGGCGTTTTTAAGAATGACAAAACATATATGTCAATTGATTTTGCCATTCGCTGACCTTAGGGACTATTCAGAAACTGCTCTTTTTTTATTCTATCACCCAAGAAATGTATGTAAGAATAATATCTTCAAAAACAATATAAGGATAAACAAAATGATTCAGTTATTAAGATGATGGTGATATAGAATTTATCAGGTACAACTGTTTAAAAAAGGTGTACTTTTTCATCTTAACATTACCAAAAAATAATTAAGCAAACAGATTTCTAATAAAGCATGGAAAAGCTCAACTGTGGTTTAGGAAAGGAAGAAAAGTACCATTTCTCTCAAATATACAGAGACATGACTCTTGCGTCACTATCATTTTGAATTATGAGTGAGTACAGTATTCAGGAGTACAGAGTGACAAGATAAAACAGCACTTACCATGGAACACTTTGGGCAACTACATGTGGAACTCCCCTGGTCCACACCTTGAAAACCATACTGGGGGTGGCTGTTTGTGAAAACTTTCTAGAGATGTGACATCAAAGTCAAATGAGAAACAATGGATTAATTCTATAAAAGGCTTCATATCGTACATCAGAGGTGCATGATAAACTAGGAAAAAAGATTATAAAATACAAGTAAAATTAGTTGTGAAAGCAAGGTCCTTCTGGGACACTGCTAGAAAGACTCAATAATTACTTACTGGATGAAATGTGGATTTATTTATATAACTATCATGTTCACTTGCTTTATCAGAGAAGTATGTAAACCACCAGTCTTCATCTTGGTCAACAACTTATCTTCCAAGATGGTGACACAAAATAACATTAGCAAATATAATTAACTTCACAACACAGAATTCCTGCAGCTAGGCAGCAAGATTTGTTCCTAGTCTGTGTCAATTTTGTTATTATGAAATAGATAGTGACTTTTTTGGAAATGGGAATGTTATTTGTGTTTTTGCCATTTCTCTGTTTCTAAAGCCACTTCCATAATACTGTATTAAGATGTGATGACTCCCTGTACCCGTGGTTCTTTCTCCTACCAAGAACCACTGGCCTGGCTAGTAAATATTGCTTGCTTCAAAGGAAAAACTCTTTATACATCTTTGAAGAGAAGAAGGAAAGGAGCAAACAAAAAATAATCATACGCCCAACCCCAAGGTTAAGTAAGAGCTAACATGGTTGCAGGACACTTTTAGAGGAATAATGTTTATCTAGCTGGAATTAGGTAAACAAAACATACATATGCAATAAAAACAAGTGATTTCAATTTGAAGGTAATATTAAACCTACCATATTATGGAAAGAGCAATAATAAACTCTGAGTATAATTGCCTTCAAGGAAGAGTGACCTGAACAGGCTTTGACTGCTATTAACAGAGAGTCAACTGGAAAGATTTACAGCACCTCTTGTAGGGAAATATTGAAAAGAGAGAAATCAAACCAAAGATATCATGTTCAGAAGTCAACTTGCAGTTCCTGGGCTTAGGGAAGGTTATTGCATTTCAATATTTTGAGAAAGCATAATGTTAATTTTTTAAATAGCCAGTAAGTAATAGGACCTTAATATTTTCCAGAGATCATGCTAAATGCTTTGCAATACATTATCTCATTTTTTCAACTATGTACCAGCTGAACATTGTTATCTCTGTGTTTCTTCTTCAGAAATAGAAACAGTAAATTCCTCTAAGCCAGACCTACAAAGTTATTGAGAGAAAGAATCTGGGTTTAAACAAACTCCTGGCCACAGAAACCTGTTTTCTTCAACATTATCTTTCACCACTGGAACTGGAAAAAGTTTAGGGACAAAAGGAACCTTCTTGAGCTAAAAATTATTTTTGTTCATATCATATGTTATAAATAATATTTCAAAATTATCTTAATGATATATTTTGTAATGTTATTTACATATAATTTTGACAGTATTTTAGATTAATCATAAAATGTTTATTTATTTAATACAGAAAGCAGATTTTCTATGCTCCAAAAGTTTCATAAAATAAAACTCAAACATTGCCTGATCAATGTGTTCAACCTCAGGGGGTCAAAAATTCTTATGGCTTCTATCTTTTTTTTTCCTAAAAAACTACATACTGCTCATTCTACTAGTTCATTGAAGGGAGCAGTTAGTGCTTATATTGTTTAATCAACTTTACATGCCCGTATCTGATAATCTGAGCAAATGATTTGAAGACAACAATATGAAATCTGACAACCACTGTTAATTTTCTATCATCTCATTTTGAAATTCTGTATCATTTTTGTCATTTTTGATTTTTTTAAATAAAAAATTAAAAATCATCTGTGAAACTAATAGAATAATCATTCTTGAACTGACTAATCCATACAATTTTATTCATATTTTTTATGCCATTACACATTCATTAACTAACCAGGTGAGACACAGAAAGCACAAGAAAATAAATGAAGTGTTTCCCTATTATTTTTAAGGGATTTCCAGTATCTTTTGGGAGACAGATGCTTGAGTAATAAAAATAATAAAAGACTACCCATATTTCCTACATACATTCTATAAATGTCTGTTGGATGTCTGATTTTCATTTGAGCTGTGCCTGCTGCTTCAGCCATTCTCTGAGGAACGTCTAGCAAGGAAGGACAAGAGGTCAGCGTTGGGATCATTTCCAGAAAAGTATACAAAAGTAAATAAGAACTCAAACCAAGGAGCCCCGTGTGGGAAAAGTACATGGAAATACTTCATAAATCTCAAAGTCAGTCAATCAAGTAATAGAATGAGGGAGGAAATGGAGAGACAGAATTTACACAACATTTTAATGTTATAGTTCACTGCAGAATATTGGCAGGAGAACGTAACACTGAATGTCACAGCGCGTGCTGCAGTAACAATGGACACTCTATGAGAGAATCACTAGGTTAGCATCCAGTGACAAGAGGGCTCTTTCTACCTTACATTACCCTTTTGGCATTATCAATTTTGAATAGAAAGATTGAGAGTCAATAAGTACGTTCTGTTCAAACGTTACATAATACCTCTTATTAGAGAGGGGAGAGAGAGAGAACATTTCTTCTAATTAAACTTTGTACAAATTTCATGTGATTCTTCAAAATTTGCTTCTTTGTGTTCACAATGAATATTGTGGGAATCAAGACGTAACTCTGATGTGATTGTATTAATAGCCCAGGAAGCAGGTGATTATTTATAGGGCACATGACACATATAGCCTGCTTGCACTGAGAAATAAAATGAAACACAAGCCTAACCAGTGTGGATTAAATCTCAAAGGAGAGGTGGGCTTTGGGTTAATCATTGAAAGCTGGAGGCACATTAAAAGATAAAGGGCTTTGAGATTCTTTGCCTAGGTTCACACTGACTCTGCTACATCCATGCTGGGGAACCCTGGACTAGTAATAAAAACTCTTGCCTCAATTTTCTGATCAATACAGCAGAAAAATAAAATAGCTATTTCATAAAGCTCCTTGGGCTTCACAAATGCTGAGGCACAGAGGCTCCTAGCCCATTGCAAGGCAAATGGCAAATCACTCCAGGTGAGTGGTTGTTTTATCCATACGAGGATTCACAGAAAGAAAAAGGCTATTTCAGGAAGCATAACTACCTGCAAAATTGTTGATACAGATGGGAATCCAACTCATAAGGGACAGAAAGGAGAGAAGATAGTCTACTAGAAGGACCATAATGACTTTGAAGAGAAAAATAAGCATACTGGTGTGGCAATAGTAAAGTTGCTAAACCACCAGTAAGAGTTGCTCGGGGTAGCACACATCTGTAATTGCAGACTTCTAAGAAGTTGAGGGAGGACAAGCTGATAAAAAGTTCAAATCTAGACTGGACCACGTAGCAACTTACTGAGACCTTGCCTCTAAATAAATAAATAAATAAATAAGACAAAGGATGAAGAAATGTACCTTGGAATGAACCTACTGGGTTCAATCTCCAGTGCTACAAAAATAAAAGGAATCAGTAAGAACAGGAGAGCCACTGTTAGCTCCTAACAAGGAGCAAGGTAACATACAAAGAAATGCACTTTCATTCATTCATAAAATATATAGAGAGATGGTATTATGTATTAAGCATTTAGAGATGAATAGAAAATACTTGAGCAGGCAGGAAAATTAAAAGTTTTGAGAGTTTTTTTTGTTACAGAAATAGTTGTTCAAGAATTTATCTTCAATATTTCAAATTGGAAGGGAAGAGTAAAATCAAACACAGCAAATAAAAGAGGTTGGAAATTAAAAGATCATTGCATTTGGAAATAAGAGAGGGAATTCTTTTTAGTGAATTTTCAGTATCCAGGAAGCCATGAAAACTACTAATGAAGAATAACAATGTTGATTTGGGAGGTTGTTTGAAGGCTATTCTTTTCCATAATTGCTCTTCCCTGGTACAATTCGGAGCAAGATGTGAGTGTCTGTCTTTCCTCTGTGGTCGCAATCTCACGACTCACTGTCCCACTTTAGCAAAGCTGGGCCAGATCCTAATTCAATCTGATTAGTGAATTGACCAAAATGAAGTCTTATTATGATAAAACACTTCCATGATATTCTCTATGTCATTTATCATTATGAAGATAGTTATTCATACTGATCAGAGGAGACCTGCAAAACTGCAACAATATTAAGGTACATAGTCCACCTACTTACTACAATTACTTGGAAAATAAATGTGTGTTGTACTTTTTTCCAGATGTTGGCAAAGCAGAGATAGGATTCTTGTCCAAAGAACACCAGGCCACTGAACTTACTCTCATTTCCATTTCTTGCTCACTCTCTAATTCTGGAAAGATACAATCCTACTGGGGATGCAATTTCATAGATGCATGAAGTTAGGCGAGTACAACAGATTTAATCATTTACATAAATAGAAACATGTAGATAATATACCAGTTTGTTTGCTTGTTTTTGGAATTGTGATATAAATTTGGTAATAAAAAGTCAGTGCCCTAGCAAGAATTATTTTCCCAGTGAGACCCTACACTGCAATAGACAATAGGCCTAGCGCTACAATATCAAAGACCAAGAGAAACGCAGTATGACGGACCAGATTTACTTCTGCCACATACACTCATGCTTCTTGATGTCGAGATGCTTGTGGACACTGTCTTTGGTCAAAAACGGGACTTGTTTGGCCAATGGGAGATAAATCAAGGAACATAAACTGAGGCTTATGTGTTTGAACTTTTGGAACACTATCAGCTGCCCGTCATCCTTGAAAATAAAAGCCTGATTTGTCTTCATATCTAAAGTACATCATGAGGAATTAGAGCCCAGACAACCCACAGAATTTTGAGTAGTGATAAGTTTTTTGTAGTTTTAAACCACCAAGTATTGGGAAGGATCATTGCCAGCAATAACAACTAATAAAGAAGAGGCTGTCTCACTTAGGAGAACATTGTCTATCTCTAACACCAGAGACTAAGAAGTTTCAGTGAGCTCTTGTGTCCCATCTTCCCCCATAAATGCACAACAGGGCACCAATGCCCCAGTAGCTGTCCAAATGAACTCTTTCTCTCACAAGAGCTTTGCGGAAATTCTACAGGGTCTCAAGGGTGCCCCGCTCTTCCATTCATTTTAGATCCTTTCCACAGTCGATTATTTTATCTCATACATTCTTCTGGGCATTGTGAAGACCACAGTGAGTGCTAATATGTATTTCACTTTAGAAAGCAGACATTTTAAAAGTGAATAACCATGTACATGAGATAATCTCACATGTTAGGAACTGTTAATCACAGACCTGATAGCATGTTGAACCTCATTAGCTACCAAGAGTTCACTGAGTGATGGAGCCATGATCAAATCTATCTCTGACTTTCCCATCAACAAAGGAATGGAGGAGGCCTGAGTTAACCCAATCTAGATTAATCTACTTGGGTTAGAATATATAACTAGTAGTGCCAAATAAACATACTTTGAATACTTTGAATAACAAGCAGCACAAGTAGCTTTTCAATATCCATGAGGAAATTCCCAAAGCTTCAAACATCTTATTTTATACCTTAAGCACCATATATATATATATATATATATATATATATATACACATTATTAGCCATGTAGGAAAGAGAACAGTGTATGCTAGGAGTTAGGTATGGGCTTTATAAAGACTATTTACATATTCCTATGACCTATTAGGAAAAAGTTATGTATTATATAAATAATTTATGGTTCAAAGAGGTAACAGTCAAGAAGCAATATGTTTTCTGGAATTCAATTTGCATCAGCTTTTCTTTTTACAACTTATAGAATAAACTGTATCAAACTAACATGATAAAACTGAAATTTTACTCAGTATGCTGTTGTTTTTATTTGTTTTGTTTTGATTTTTGGTAAGAACAGAAAGCCAAACCTCTTTTCTTCTATTAAGGCAATAATAGCTTATGATAATTTACAGTGATACTAGGAGCACTGATTAATCTATTGACTCACAACACCAAAGTAATTCTTTTGGCCAGAGTTCTCTGGGAAAAGGTATTGGAGCCCATTAGTTTTATCAAACTGGCAGACACTGTGTTAAGCTTTGTCAGTAGAGGGCAACAGTCCTCAGAGGGTTTCCCTTGAGTTCTGGAATGTTCACTAGCAAAACCCTGCAGAGCTTGGCTTCTCCTGCCCCAGGGTCTTGCAGTGTTGGGGACCCCAGCCTCAGACCCTGCAGCTTCTTCAGGGCCCTCAGTTCCTGTAACACATGGTGCCCACATCACTCTGCATACAGAAGTCTTCTTGGTCCTCTTTAAAGGGCCAAATGCATGCTCTCCCTGGTGAACACTTGTTTTAATAGGAAAAAAAAACAGATTTCATAACAAAATAATAGAAGAATAACAATAAGGAATGTATTACATTTTTTTTCTAAGTAGTTACTGAGAGTAAAAGATATGGACGTAAAAAATTCTGCAAACAATATTAGCCAAAATCTTTCTTCTCAGTGAACTAAGAGAAACTAGTCACATAACTACCTCATATTTCCTTTCCCTTCCTTCCTGTTTCCCTTCCCTTACTCTACTTCCTTCTTCATTTTGATCAATTTCTTCCCATTTCACAATATTTATTGTACATTTCGGTCCTCATTTTCTCTTTCAGTCTCTCACACCAGGGAGACAATACAATGTTTACACATGCGAGTCTGATTTATTCCATTTATGAGTATGATCATAAATACCTTTGCAGTATCCAAAAGTTTTGATGCCCAGCATGCCCTGTCACCAGCAAACCACATCTGTGCACCCAACAGACAGACCACAATCTCAGGCCTAGGGATAGGTTTCTTTTGCTAGGGATAACTTCTGATTAGTTTATGTGTTGTTACTATATGCTTTGCAGTCCTCGCTTCTCACTAGTCAACCATTACTCCCATTGCACTTTGTAGTCAATAATTATTTATATTAAATCTTCCTATTGAAATTCCCATGTGATTGCTCTGTCCTGATTTAATTCAGACTAGCAAAAAGACCAACATATTCTTCTTTTTTGGAATCTGATCATCAATGCAGCTTTAAATTCTCTTTCTAAATAAATATACACATTGCTATTGTGGTGTCCTAAGTATCATATTCAACAAATAGTAAGTATTTATCATGCAAATTCCAAGTACTACAGATAAATTATGATAACTTACATTATTTTTCTTAATTCAAATAAAAGCATATATTTACTCTCACTTATCTAGTATAACTTATCTAATAACACTTATCTAGTATAATAGGTACTGAAGTAAATTCCTGCAAATTGCTTTGCATCTCAATGATACAGGCCTTACATCTGATTTGTTTAAGCAAATTACCTGTGGGGCATGAAAGAAAGTCTGGAGTAGTGAAAAAATCCTGAAGTTTTTAACAAAATATCTAGATTCTCACTCTTTTTGAGTTTACATAGTTTACATATGTGTCATTGCTGGTCTAGCTCTGATACTATATTGAAGAGGCTAAGTACCACATAATACCATACTACACAGGAATCTCCTGCCTTAGCTCCTGAAATCTACATGTTCAACACATGTTAAAAATATACTACCCCCCATTGACATTACACTCAAACTAAAAATAATGACATGTTTGAAAACAGTGCATTATGAACGTGCTGTATGATGGAAGCACATAGTTATTGCACCCTAATTACTGCTAGGTACAATCATACAGCAGAATCTGGAAGGAAAAATAAATGAGGCAGCAAGGAAAGAAGGGAAAGTCAGTCATTCCAAGTTTAACACGAAGAATGATGATGCAATAGGGGTCATTGGAAAGCAAGATAATCTGTAAAGGGCTGCAAGATGCATCAATGTCTCTGGATAGAGAGGTTATGGAGAGATTTTATTCCATGCCCTACAGAACACGTGTTTAAAGACGAGAGATGAGAGTGTCTAGGAAAAGCTGCAGCAACAGACAGCTCGTCCTGGCACTTGGCAATCAGCGGTGGGTGACTGAGAACAAGGGCTCTGAAGAGTCACAAAGCAGAGGCACAAATAGTGCCAGACTCTGCAAATAACAGCTGCAGCTGCAAACCCATGTGTGGTCCGTCACACATCGCTCTCTCAAGCACATGTGCATTGGCTGTGGCCATCACCAATTTTGGTGTTAACCTACTTCAATGGAACATGTACATTTTTCTCATCATGCACCGATGGAATCATGTTAAGTAGGGTTTGTTAAATTATTTAATTAATTTTCAGCATTTTAGATGAAATTTGAATGATGATCAAAGTACTGCTATAGTTTGGAGATCAAGAGATGTGTTTCTTTTTAAAATAAGTTTAGGTTTTAACACTTTCTGCATTTTTGATAAAAACATCACATTAGTATCATTATGTAGATGATTATACTGACATACATACTTACACATTTATGTGACTAATATACAGAATTGATTGGAGCAGTCAACAAACACATTTGGTTCATTTGTTTAAACAAAATAGAAGTTACCTCGGAGGTAAGATAGTGAATGATTTTTAAGTTTATCAAGTCTGTTTCTCAGGTAATAAAAGTTTCTGGAATAATAGGAAGTCACACACTTTTTAAAAATATAAGTGACACTTGGTTCTTTAATATTGAAACACTTCATCCTGTGGGACACTAACATACCAGCGTCAAGCACCACTGAAGAACTTTCAAACAATATATGAAGTGGGCAGTGGCAGTTCACCTTTATATTCCTTCCTACTGCACTCAGCATTCCTAATCTTCTATGCTCGACCCTTCCTCCTCTCTTTTTGACTTATGACATGTCTTTTCTGATTGGCTTTTTTCTGATTGCTCACAGAGCCTAAAGCAAAGCTTTTATGCTCATCATTGCTAGGTACAATTATATAGCAAAAGCAAAGAGGAGAAGAAATTCAATGAGGCAGTGAAAGCTAAACCAGGAAATATGTTTATCAGTAGCCACAGATCCGCCTAACACAGCTGCTAGCTCCTCCACACCGCGCCGCCGTTGAAGGACTTCATCTTGGAGCAACATCAGCAAAGAGGAAAGGGAGTGCAGCATGCTGTCCTGGTGCCCGTCTCTTGCTGGTAGAACTTTGTCCCACAGAGGTATGAAATTGCCCAGGGGTCTGTGACATGATGCTCAGTTTTCTCTAGCGCCTGCTGGAAAGCCAGGTCCTATGCTTTCATGGTTCTGTGATTCTCCGGAGTCTAGAAGTGGTGGGGAAAACTTCCAGACAGGTTGGGCCTTCAGTTCTTTTGTAGTTTTTCGAGGAAGTTTGCACCGAGACCAGCCCTCGCTTAGAGGAGGCAGAACTAGCACATGATAGTAGGGAACAAGTCAGTGATGGTGGTGGCCAAGAACTCTAAATTGAGCTCATGGGCAGGAGTCTAGAGATGAATAGATCCAGGGCACAATATACATTTTGTCTAATTCAAAAGTTGATTGTGTGGATATTTTGTCTGTAAGAGGATCACACCTCACTTCTAAGGTTTCAGCTACTGCTTCTATACAAAACTAAAACAAACAAATAACAGTAAGGACAATGACTATAAACCAATACCTTCAAAATTTCTAACCACTTGAAAATTCTACTAGAGTATTTCTTAAATTCACCAACAGTTCATTATGCAATTCATGGAATGGGTACAGTAACAGGCTCCAAAATTTTTTCAGTATTTAATAACTACTGATGGTAGCACACATTTTAAGGATTAAATGAGACAATGAATATAGAATAATAGGACCAGATAAGGTATACACTTTTACCTTTTTACCCTCTTTGTAATATCACCTAAAATATAGGAAAACCTCCCTAGTTTTGGTAAAGAAGTTTCCATTTTGTAAAAAGATATTTCAGTCATACTCTTTATTGAATAATCATGATTGATTCAATCGCTGGCATCCTTAATTTTGAACCCATCTCAATCACTTTTCTCATCACGGAAACACAATACCCAGTACTCAGCATTTACAGGAACGGAGGTTTATTTGGGATCATGCGTTAGCAGTTGCAGTGCTTGCATGGTCAGCTGGCTGCAGGCAGAGGCGGCCTGGTGGAGAAAGCTGCTCACCTCATGGCAGCCAGGAAGCAGAGCCGGGAAGGAGCCAGGAAGGGAGCCAGACCCTTCCAGGTCATGGCCCCAGTTACCCGCCTCCTCTGACCAGACTGCCTTCTTACATTGTGTGGGAAAACTCAACAGCAAATAATCCACCAATGAGTAGCCTACCCATGTGATCACCCCTCAAAAGCTATTTCTGTGCCAACGAAACCTTAGGAGACATCCAGTTATAAACCGTAATAGATCCTTTACCCACTTAACCAGTGAGACTTTTATTGTAGTAGCACAGTGGGAAAAAACAGCAAACTGTGGATTTAAAAGTAGCACCGTTTGGATAAAAGGCACATATTTGCTGACACAGCATAAATCTGTACGCAATTAGATGTTCATTATATGCAAAGAATGAAGGAAAATCATCTTAGGGAGAGGTAATAAAAAAGGTCCTATGATATGTCTTCAACCTTAGAATTTGTGAAAATCACTTTCTTTTCAAATGTACAGGGCATATCTGGTTTTGAATCAATTTTATCATAAATATTGTTTTCATAGGGTCAAAGGATTAATATGATTATAAGCTGTGAGCTATGTCTTGAAATTTCAACTTAAGTGATTTGAGCTCATTATTCTCAATTTCTTGATTTGATGATAAGGAGTATCTCTGTAGCCTAGAGAAAAATTATTTGAATAATAGAATAGTCTCATTTCCTAACATACATTAGGACAAATATCAGGTATCAGAAAAGAATAGACAAAATCATCCAAATATACAAGTACCGCAATCAATGTAAATGAACTAAATTCTTATTTTAAAAGCAGAGAATATGAATCTACAAAAAGATAGAAAGAAGTTGTGTGTATATTTCTCAGCCAGCTGATGGAGGTGAAATTTGAGCCAAATCTTTAATAGTCTTAACCTTACCTTACCCTCTTCATTTTACTCCCTCCGGTATGAAAATAACACAGAGGGAAGAATTGTAAAGGACCCAAAACTGCTACAAGTACATCAATTTGTAGCTACTTTTTGCATTTAACCAAGTGATAGAATAAAGAGGTGAGTGTAAAAAAAGATGAGCTGATTTGAAAATATAAACCAAGAGAAAGAAATAAGCCGGATATTCTGAAAAAATATATTTATATTTCTCAATTCCAATCTGAAAAATATTTTAAACACAGATTCTGATTAAAAGTCTGAAGTTGGTCAAATCTTTTGTAAACAATATTATAGTCTATAACACATTTCCCATTCATTTAAAAATGTAAAACACAACGCTAACTTGAATTGGTTGAGAATTCCCAGTGAACACTGGAAGATTCTGAGCTTTGAATTGTAGTAAACAGATTACTTATAACTTGTGACATGCAGGAACATTCATATCCTTAAATGAGGCATGCTAGAATTAATGTAAAAGCTAAAAATAAATAAGCTAAGCATACTTAGCCTAAATCTGAAGTAAAGTAAGCACATTTTGTGCAACAAGCGTTCTTATTCATAAACCTGGATAAGTTACTAGAGAAACTAAAGAGCAGAAATAAATACATAAATAATGAAGATATAACTGAATCTGCACATACCACTGTAAATGTTTTAAAATGAGTAATTCTCAAAAGTGAAAGTTAGCAATAATGAATTATTTGAAATTGAGAGAGTTTAGGATTGACTACTCCTAAATGTGACATCTTAGCATTTGGAAAAACCATAGGAAGATCTCTCTGAACCATAGAGATTGTCTCTGAAAAAGACCATAATTTTCTGACTTTCCTACAAAGTAGGTCATAACAATTTATTCCAGAGAGGTATTCCCAATACATGAAGGAAAAGAAAGTCACATGCAGACACTAATCATCAATAGATGGTACCTGTCTGTCCTCTAATCATACTTTTGCAGACATTCCCCATGCTTTTAGGGTATTCTTTTCTTGAGCCTTCTGTAAACTTGTAAAATTTTTCTGTTAATGTATCTTTTGTTATAGGGAGTTTCAGAGATGAATATTTCATTGAGTGAAGAAAAGGTAATACTTTCAGTTCCCTACATAGTAAAGTTGATAATAAAGTTTGATCAAGAAAAATAAAAGAAAGAGGCAGATACGGTGGAGAGTGGAAGAGAAGTTTGGGGAAAACTAATTTCATATTTACAGTGGCATCCGAGATGATATATAAATGGCATATTGTTCTTTAAAAGAAACAATGATTTAGGAAAAAGACAATTTGTAAGTAATTGCAAATAGCTGAAATTAATTCACAAAGAAATTTCATAACACAGTTTTCCATAATCATAACTGAAACTGGCTCATGAACAAATTTCATACTACAAATTTTCTGTAATCATTAAAGAAATTGAGTTAGGTATTCTGTTGATCCACAAAGTAAATACCACATCAATGATTTAACAGAAAATTTCTACAAAATATTCAACAATAGTTAAATTTTTTCAAAATATTCCAGAAAATGACCAAAAGGTCACATATCTTAAAATACTAAATTTACTTTTTATGAAAATCATTTGAGAATATTATGAGGCAAAGTAAGACACTACAATTAAGGAATTTAAATGGAAAAATTATGAAAGTATAAACTATTTATAATATGGATCTTTTGGTGAATTAAAATTGTAGTTAAAATTATTAAGTGGAATTTAATGGAGAAGCCAATGTTAATACATAATTAGAAAATCTAACAATTTACTTCATTCAACGAAAAGAAGAAAGCTATATTTTTATCGCTACAACTTTGCAATGCAAAATGTTTAAATTTATTGGAGGAGTTTGTACATGTGAATAACACATATTGATACATTTTCATATACTTCTCCCTACTCCACGCCCTCTCCATTTCTTGGCGCCTTTCTATCTTTCAAAAGATCTATATATCTTTTTATATATTTTTCAGTCATTAATTTGTTTTTATTTCAAGTTTTTTTGCATAGGAGTAATTATGCAATATTTATGCTTCTGTGTCTGATTTAATTTAACTTAATATTCTGTTCTCATGTGCATTAATCTTCCTATAAATGACTCAAATTGATATTGTTATAACAGAATAGTATCAATTGTGTATGTGCACCACATTTTCCTTATTTACTTATCTGTGGATGGGCATGTGGGCTATTTCTAAATTTAGCTGTTATAAGTTATAATACTATAAACAGGTGAATGCTGTATTGCTGTAATATGATGCTTTTATAACTTTGTGAAAGATACCAGAAGAGAAATAGCTGGGTTGAATGGAATTTGCATTACTTCTTGAGGACTTTCTCTACTGATTTCCATAGTGGTTATGGAAGTAGTTTACATGTTCACCAACCATGTAAAAGGGTTCCTTTTTCCCCATCACCTCCCAAGCATTTGTTATTGTTTGACTTTTTGATGATAGCCTTTCTTTCTGCAATAATACATGATCTCAGTATTTCTAGTTGCATTTCTTTAATGACTATGAATATTGAACATTTCTTTGTATATTTATTGACCATTTTTACCTCTTCTTCTGGTAAATGTCTATTAATTTCATTTCCCTAGTTTTGATTGGGTCTTTTTTTTGGGGGGGGTTGTTCTTTATATATGCTAGATATTAGGTCCTCTGTCCATGATATAGCTGGTAATTCTTTTTCCCTTTCTGAAAGTTGCTTCTTCTACCTGTTGGCTGTTCCCTTTGGTGTGGAGAAGCTTTTTAATTTGATATGACACCATGTTCTGATTCCTGGTGTTATTTCTTGTGCAACTGAGTTCTGTTCAAAAAGACATTGGCTACTCATATGTCTTCAGAGTTTTACCGGTTCATCTTCCAGAAGATTTGGTGTTTCTGTTTTAATATTTTGATCTTTAATCCACTTTATTTTTAGGTTAGTACATGATGAGAGGTATCGGTGTAGTCTCAGTTTTCTGCATGTGGATAGCCAGGTTTCCCATAATCATTCACTAAAACAGTTATTTTTCCTCTAGAGTATGTGTTTTTGGCCACTTTGAAAAAAAAAAACAGATAACTGAGCTGCCTGGAGTTGTCTCTCATCCTCTATTCTGTCCCACTGATCCATATGTCTGTTTTTGTGTTTTATGTTTTCTTTTGTGACTATATCTTTGTAAAGTAACTCAAAGTCTATAATTGTGATGTCTCTTCCTTCATTCTTGTTACCTAGCATTGCTATTGCTATTTTGAGTCTCTTCTGATTTTGCATGAATTTTAGGATTGTTCTCTCAATTTCTTTGAGGAATGCTCATGGTACTTTGATTGAGATTGTGTTAAACCTTTATATCAATTTTGAAATTATTGCCATTTTGAAGGTATTAGTTCTTCCTTAGGAACAGGGAATGTTTTTCCATTATCTGATGTTCTCTGATCTCTCTTTTTTTTTTTTTTAGAATAATAGAGTCTTCATTATAGAAGTCTTTTACTTCTTGTTTAGGTTAATTCTTAAGTATTTATATTTTCTTAATGCTATTGTGAATGGCATTGATTTCCCAATTTATTTCTCAGTGAGTTCATCATTGGTGTACAGGAGAAACACTATTGAACATTTTGGTTCTAATTTTGTATCTACTACATTGCTAGATTTGGTTATTAATTCCAGGAGTCTTTTGGTAGAACTCTTTTTTCTCCTACTTAGATCATGTCATACACAAATAATAACTATTTGACTTCTTTTTGTGTACATATCTCTTTTAATTCTTTTGCTTGCCTGATTTCTCTGGCTGATGTTTAGCATACAGTATTGGACAAGAGTGGTAATAATGGACATCTTTGTCTTGCTCCTGCTTTTGGATGGAAAATGTTCAGCTTTTCCTCATTTCCTATGACTTCAGCAGTAGATTCATCATCAATGGCTCTTATCAGGTTAAGGCCCTTCTACTTCTGTTTTATTCAGTGTTTTTTTAAATCACGAGTTGATACTGAATTTTGACAGACTTTTTACGATCACATAATTTTTGTCCTTACATCTCTTTATGTGATACATCATATTTATTGATCTGCATATGTTGAACCATCCTTGCAACTTTGGAATTAAGCATTGTTTGTCGTGATGTGTGATCTTTTTGACAGTTTGCTGTATGCCGGTGTGCTGATCTTGTTGAAGATTTTTACTTACATCTATTTGTATTAAAGAAACTTGCCCTCGATCTTTTCAGGCGGGCCTTTCTCTAGTTTTAGAATCAAGGTGATGCTGGCGTCCAGGCATTACTATGCGAGTGCACTGTCTCTTTCAGTCTTATTGAAGAGTTTGAGGACAATTTCTACTAGCTCTTTCATGAAGTTCTTGGAGAATTCAGCAGTGAGTATATAAAGTTTTGGGATTTTCTTAGTTGATAGCTTATTTATTATTATTATTATCATTATTAATTATTATTACTGCTTCAATTTCATTGCCTGTTATGGATTATTCAGATTTTTCTAGCTTCTTGGCTCATTTTGGTAATTTATATGTATCCAGGAATATACCAGTTTTTCTGGATTATTCAATTTATTAAAGTAAGTTTTTTCAAAATAGTTATTAATAATCCAGATACTGGTGGTCTTCATTATGATTTTACCTTTTAATTTCTAGTTGCATTTTTTTTCCTTTTTTTGGTAAATTGGCTAAAGGTTTATCTTCAATTCATTAATTTTTTACATTGGATTTTTAGTCTATTTCATTAATTTCTGCTCTGATCCTTATAACTTTATTCCTTGTACTAGATTTGGGTTTGAATTTTTCTTGTTTTTCTAGGAAATTTGTGTGCATCATTAGCTTATTTTATTTGCTCTGCTTTTCTGATGTAGGCATTCATGTGTATAACTTTCCCCTTATGACTTCTTTCATTGTGTTCCACAGATTCTTACATAGTGCACTGGTATTATCATTTGATTCTAGGAACTGTCTAATTTCTTCCTTGCTTTTGTCTGTGAGCCACCAATTATTCAAGATTGTTGCTTAAATTCCATGTGTTTGTATAATCTCTTTGGTTTCCTTTATTTCTACTGTCATTGCACTATGATCTGATATAATGCATGGAATAATTTCAGTTCATTTGCATTTACTTAAGCATATAATGGGCTAGTTTGTGGTCTATTTTGAAGAGATTTCTGTATGCTACTGAGAAGAATGTGTATTCTCTCATTGGGTGAAACACTCTAGATATCTATTAAGCCTGATTTTTGAAAGTTTGATTCAATTCTGATATTTCTTTGTTCACTGTCTAGTTGTGACAGTTGGATATTGAATCCCCCACTATAATTGTGTTGATGTTCATCTCATTTTTATGCCTACTGCTTTTTTATGATATATCATTATGTTAATACATACAGAAAGTTATACGGTATATTTTGACTCACTTTTTAATTTAACAGAGGTAAAAATCAGACTTAACAATAAAATGTTTTAGAACTAGCCCTTTCAAATCATGAATTTAACATTCTTATAAAATGCAATACTTGTATTCATCAGGATACAGACAGTTCCAGCAAAGTAAATAAGCAATTACATTTTTGAAATAATGCAAAACTATTATTACTGAGAGTAGAAATGAACGTCAAAATAGATAAATCAAACGAATCTACACAAAATTGTTAAAATTAATAAGGTAATACTGCTACTGAATAAATGTCAGAAATAAGAATAGAAATTCTCTTCTCCATATAAAAAACAGAAAAAAATAAATGTAGTATATATAGCAAAAGTTTGTAAGTTACCAAAACTGTAAAACTAATGAAAAACTGAAATGTTCCTATGAGCAATTTTTAGAGAAATTAAATGAAACCTATTAAATCAAAATATATTCATAACTAGGAATACTTAGGTGACTTTTAGTAATCTTTATATTTGAAATAGACTAAAACAGCCACACATTCTTTGACCATCTTTAAATAGATAAGTAAGTAGTCATTCTCTTAGTTAAATCTTTGATTGTTTTGACTAATTAAGCATGATAGAAGAGATAGTGGATTAGCTACTGAGTCTAGGTCATGAGATACCCATGACTTCCAATGAAAACTTGACTTTCTTTCTTGGAAAACACATTCTGCTAGTATCTATTATTTTTTGTGGGGGGGTATGGGGGATCAAACTCAAGATCTTACGTTCACCATGCAGGTTTTTAGACCACTGAACTAAATCTCTGGCCCTTGGAATACACATTGTAAGAGCCTTTACCTGTGTGGCAGAGAAGAAATTCAATCATTCTGAGACACTGAGAACAAAAAAGCCTTCATAAGTTGTTTACTGCAGCTAAATATAAAATTCCACTCATCTTTATCAAAGGGCCAGTTATTTGTGAGGCCCTGTTGGACCCTCTGAAACAGCCTTTCCTAAAGCTGAGCATAGAACCACCAGTGAGTGGAGGAAACTGCATAGAACAAGATTGACCTTTGTGACTCCTGTTTCAATCTCTGAACCATAAAATCGTGAACAACAGTAAAGGACTATTTTAATGACTTAAACTAGAGTAATATTCTAAGATAGAGTAAATAATTGGATCAGGATGAAACACAATTCCAGAATAAATCCAAGTGATATTTTCTATGGAACTTGATAATATTCAGAAACAAATGGCCAAGAATTAAAAGACTAACATTTCTGAAGCAGAGCCAAGAAGAGCTAATTGGCTTTATGGCTCATCAAGATTAAATACTAAGTCTTCCACAGTATGTTGTTGACTCTTGATGGGACAAGTAGATCACTGAAACAGAGCAAAGAACAAAGCAAACTCACACTAAAACAAAGTTTGAATTGCTGGTAAGTAGTAAAATAATATGGAAAATTGATTTTCAATAAAGAAAAATGGTGGAAAATATTTTCATCTAATTTTATGCACATTTGGAGACCTGCAGCCCATTGTTAATCCAAAGGGGCAAGGATGGATATCTCATCCCAGCTTTCTTCCTTCGAACATACTGTCCTCCCCTAAAACCTACAGAAATTATTCAGTTGCTTAACTAGTACAAGACCCCAAGTCAGGGTGTCAGGCCTCATCAGCTTCAGTTTTTTGCATAAAGCATATTAGAAATACTTTCCATATTGTTGCTTAGATCAAACAGTTTGTTACTACCCTGTGTATCTCCCCACGTGACTTCTGTGATTTGATTCTGTAAAAAACAAAGATTTTTTCTTCCATTCGTATGAATTTCCAACCATCAGAAGAACCTTTACAATTTCTAAAATGCTCTCTAGACTATCTCCTTTGCTCCATTTAACTATTTCTAGGTCCAGTCCTCATTCACCTGAATAAAGGTTGACCTAAGTAAAGTTACAAAAAAGTCTCCATTTGTCATCCATGCTCTTGGCAAGGGTTTTTTAGAAGTGGCTATACCTCAAGCTGTTGGTGTGAAAGATGACCTTTCAAATGTGATGGAGCAAAATGTTCTGACTTTGATACGTCTGGATGACTCTAGACATTTCCATGAGCTCAGCTCCAGATCTATGGGGTGAAGGAGACAGGAGGGCCATAGGGGTGGGAATAGGTGGAAGAGATGGAATCTGGGGGAAAATAATTCAGAACACCAAAACCCTAGCATATGACTCTCCCCTTCTTTGCTCTCTGTCTCTCTAGTTCTTGGCTGCCTTGTTTTTCTTACCTCCCTCTAAGAGTGGGAAGATTTCTTTCATTCTCAACTTTGGGACTGATGTTAAAGGTTTTATTTAGCAGTCAAATGAATGTGATGTACCTGATAGATTTCTTTGAAGCTTGAACTGGTCACCAAGGGTTGTGGTGAAGCAAGTCCTGTGCATTCAGTGGGTTACTTTGAGCGTGTCCTCCATGGTCCTGGGAGCACATGTGCTGCACTGGAAAAATCTCAAGGGTATGAAAAGAGCAACCCATATTCACACAATGTTTTCCTTGTACTACGTTTTCTCTGATCAATAGTTCATCTTTTACATCCTTAATTCTATCTCCTCTGTTCTAGCAGGTCCTTTTGACGGACCGCCCATAAAATATTAAGGGTGGCAGCCTAATCAGACAAAATGACAGTCACCCATGAAGTAGGAAATAATAGCCACATGCAATGTTCACTTCAGTTGATTTGAAATTGCTTTTTCTTTTCTACAGAGGAGGAGTTAATAAGCAGCGAAAAATTAAAATCAAACTAATAAGCTCTGTAAATTAAAATATTTTAATTAATTACTAAATAACTAAACTTTCTATTAAAAAGTAAATTCATTTATTAAAGAATTAGTCAATTATAACACATGTTAGCACTGCATTCTCAAAGATCTCTATTCAAAATTTTTGAGTTTGGTGTTATAATTAATCTCCGGTATCCTCCATCCCAAACATTAAACACATCATGAACTTAGTTTAAAACTTTAAAACATATGACAGGATAATTCTTTATGGATTCCTGGAAATGACTTGAGTTTGTCCACTCATGTATATAAAATGTCACAGTGAAAATAACCACCTAAGAAATCATGTTTATCTCTGAAATCTGTGCTACCATCATAGGTTTACATGACTATAAATCTCCTGCCAGATTATACTGAAATGCATTTCCTGAGAAAATATTTACATAACAGGTTCTTTCTAATTCACAGAGGGAAAAATCATAGGGCACTTAATAAAGATTAATAGTAAAAAATTTTTAGTTTTTAAGTATTTCTTATCTAAATGCAAATGAAAATGTAATATTAGAGAGTAGATTAAATTTATCTACAGTTTCTCAGAGGAAGAGCCCTGGCTGATAAATTGAATTCATTGGTCTATTACAAATTGGATAGTGATTATGTTACAAGCTTCACCATGAACAGAGAGTTATTGCTAATCAAATAACTTGCAAATATTTATAACCAGCCACTCTGATTGGATAATAAGCAGATCTTATAGTACACAATAGTCTTGTTTGTAGAGTCTCTAGTTACTCATTTTGGATTGAATTATTTTCAATCTACTTCAAAAAACATAATTTCAAAAAAAGTAAGAGTTAAATCCAATACTCTATGATGTTTATTGTATTTACCTTCAGAACAACATGTAAAGGAAATTTTTTTCTCTCAACAGACAATTTTTTGCTTTCAAGCATAGAATGATTTTTTATTATTAAAACAACACCAACTTATAGTCTTTGTTTAGCAAAATGTCATCTCAATTACTTTCAAAACAGAATGAGATAGTTTAAGATGATCTTACAATTTGATGTTTGTACAGGAGAGTAAACTGAGAATAAGATAAGATTCAGATGTGTCAGAGTTTGCAAATCTCTCTTGTGTTTGACCAAGAATATAAGGATTTATCTATTCCAGTTTTATCCTTCTTGCATGGTGTCTCAGTGTTCCCAGTTCAGCATTATTAATTGTAAAGAATACTTTTTTAAAACAACAGAAGATAGTCTAAATAGTAACATACCAAGGTAATTCAATTCAGACAAAACTCTAAGACTGTCTTAAAAATAACTATCACTATTCTAATCTAATAAAAGCGTTTTTTGAAACTACACCAAATAGTGTTTGCATGACGTAAAATGATTATAAAGTAGACAAATAGCAAGTCAGAGATTGAGAGTTATGGGGAGAGAGAAAGAGAGAGAGATCTGACAGGATATGCACCAAAATTTAACTATGAGTGATCTTGTACATGTACGTATGTGTATGTGCTTGTGTACTTATAAAATGGATGGGTTTTATTTTTTTCTGTAACAAAATAATTTCAATTTTTATTTAGGAAGAAGTTTTAAAAATTCCATGTAGAAATAAACAATAAAATTTTATAGCCCACAGTCATAATGTGTGTATGTATATTCAGACATATAGATAAAATGATATGTGTATCTATAAACACACACATACATATATATAAAATCACACTAAATATATTTGAAAAATGGGAGCAAATGTTATGATAGATATGTACACACATATATGTTTTGTTCAATGTATTTGATGAAGGGTGAGTAAATATTTAAAATCCTTCACTTGCAGTTCTCTAGTATTAAATTTTAAAATTCTGGCAGAAATCACAGAGGTCTTGAACAGATAAATGAGCCGCTGAGTGTCCCTCTCACTGCTGTAGCATGAAACATGAGCTGACCAGGACTGTTTTCCTTCTATTCATTGTTTTGAAGTCCCATCAAAAATTGTCATTAGTTTCATTCTTTTTTCTCTGAATTCTTAACTATTAATGACCCTCCAATCAATATGTCCAGGATTATTGTATTTTATGGAACTAAAAATGCTGAGAGAATGTCACCTATAAAACATCTCCATTTCAGGTTAAACATGGAGGTGGACTGTAATAATATCAGCCGCAGAATGATTAATGGTTTGCTTGAAAACAAATGGAAAGTTGCTTTGTTATTGCATCTCTGAAGTAAATTTTGTAACATGCTTCATTGCTACATGTGAATCTTAGGTATCCAGGAAAAAACAAGCAAATACACAAAGCAGATGACTAGTAAAAGAAGGTGTAGTTTGTATCTGCAGACAACTGAGCTTCTGAATATTAAACCACAAACTTGGAGAAATTTGTCTACAAAGTCTTCATATGAAGCTTACACCATGATGATGCAAAAACAGAGAAAAATATTCATCTTCATTACCGAGAGGAAAGAAAAGAGGACAGGCCTGTGTTGGTTTCTCCTTCCAAACTAGCTAATCTTATCAAGACACTCGTCTTCCCCTGGAAAGGTGGAAGACAGAAAACTGCAAAGAAGGAAAGACTATGGGTGGAAAAGTTGCTCAAGGTGAAAGGAACCATTAGAGAGAGAAAGGAAGTACCTGCTACCCTTCCCCAACCACAACTAAGCACTAATGGATCGTTTCCTGTGGACTCTATAAAATACAAATGCATGATTCCTGTGCTTGCCTACTCATGGTTCTGTTACAGTGTGCCGTAAGTACATACACATACAAGATTTCTTTAAAAATAAACAGAATACAATTCATCAGCAGTCTCCTATACTATAGGCAGCACAGTGGGGGCTGAGAAAGTTGCTTCCCTCAAACAAGTGAGTTTGGACAACATCCTCCGTCCACTGGTGCAAGTAACTTAATCAAACTGCTCTTTAGCACAAACATCCTTATCAAAGCCTCTGAATGACTCAGCAGTCTGTCAATTATTGCTTCAGCCTTACCTGCAGGCCTAACGAGAGGCCCCGAAGCCAGGGTCCACCTCCTTAGAAATCTGAAAGCCTGATTGACCTGTGAGTGCTTTTTGCTTTTCCTGTCACCCCAGCACCACTTTTCTGTTCATGCCATATTTTTGCTTCTATTGGCGCAATCTGAACTGAGCTTATTTTCCTATTACCTTCAATAAATGTTGCTGCTTTTGCTTTCAAGCTACATTTTGTTTTGAAGGTACATTTGCATTTTTTTTGCTCATAGTACACAGAAGTCTATGCTCTATCAGTTATATATTTCCCGAGGTATTATCCTACAGTGTCATTTTCGTCTCACAGAGAGTGATTTTTGCTTAACTTTAATTAAGCAATTCTTAAATATGAACAATAAAATCCATCCAAATCACGCATCAAGTTCAAATTTTATTAACTTGCTGTTTTAAATTTGTTTTATAACTATCTTGCTTTTGTTTCTTCTAGTAGATGATGCTATTGATTAAAACATTTGATTATTATATGAAAATATGCATTGATAGATAGATTTTGTCTTTGAGTAAATTTTTTTCTCAGACCATCAATGAAGAACACAACAAAAAATACGCATCATAAAGCAGTTTATGGTTATAATTTCTTGTAATGCTTTAGAAAAAACAAATTATTTTCTCTCAGATATATTTCTTATCTGGTAAGATGGTCATGCAGTAATGTTTAGGACCTACATCTGGGAACTTAGAAAATCAACAAAACCTATAGACATTTTCAAGAAGGAAGAAAAGGTTGAGTAGGCTTTCAGACAGAGTCAAGAGCAGCGAGGTACTTCTGGGTCTACAATCTATCATTAGTTTAACATACTCGAGAAAATGAATACCCAGGATGTATTAGGAGTGTTTTCTACTTTGAAATAGAGGAGTACAATTGAAATGGGTCTAGAGGACCCAAGGTAAGTGAGGAGGCACTGGAGGAAAATCACATGGTTTTTGAGTCTGCAGAGCCTTAGGAGAAGTGGAGTTTGGAGCTTAACTCTATTTCTGAAGTTATACATTGATTTAATAACAGTGCATAACCACACCCACAGTTACTTATGTGTACATCTATACTTTTTGGACACATGCTTGTAAATTTCCTAAATTTAAAGTATTTTCAGGGATTTTTTTTTTGTATTTTCATCTTAAATTGCATTACGAGAATGATTTTTCCACATGAGATATAAAATGACTACAGGACATTTCTAAAATTGGACAATATTCTGTATCTGAGAAAAATCATTAGCTCCAAATCTATACATTTTATTTTTTCATCAGAAAATTTTGACTTGCATAACTCCTTAGTTAACACTTTTGTTTGAGCTACTAATATTACCTTAGTGGTTTCTACTAAAAACAATCAAAATCATCTAGTTCATTTCACTTTATCTATATTTACATCTTAAATTGTCATCTGAAACTTATCTTTGCAACACATCTCCATAGAAAGCACCACTGAGACACAGTTTAGAATTGTCAGGCCGTATCTGAACAACCAGGAGGCTCAGACTGGAAGTTTAAGCAGTGCTATTCTAATTGCAAACACATTGCACGATTAGTCAGCACAGCGAGTCTTGCACCCGAAAGCACAGATGTCTTCTGGCTGGACCTCCTGGGCAATTGGCATTCTGACTCTTCACCCTGCCTGCTGGTAATGAGAAGGTCTATTGTGGAGTTTTGTGAGCTTCGCAAGCTAGTGTGAGATAATCGAAGAAACCATGCTCAATTATTCATTCTTCAGCTATTATAAAAATAAAGAGAAAGTATCATTTTATCATGGAGGGCATTTTTTTGGAGTGAAATATGTAAGATTAAAAAAAAACACCGAAGAGTCAGTGACATATGGCTCATTAATAACATAAACTCAGGTGTTTTCAAAGCTCAATTTCATGTGGTGCAGAAGATGTTTTCTTAATAAAGAACAGAACAACGTTAACTGACCAGCTGGAAAGTACACTGCAAAGGGCATTTTGAAATTTTGGAATTACAACTTGATGCTTAAGAAAAAAAGATCAAGAAAAGGAATTTTTTGATATTTTATTGAATTGAGGTGGTTGATGACATTACAGTCCTTTATAATTGTATGTCTCTTAGTAATTTTACAGTAGTGATACACATTCAACCTTTTAAAACCTTTTTGATTGACAAAATTATATGTATTTATGGTATGGATCATATTTATATATAGTTTAATTAACAGCATATGTTGTATGTATGTAATTTGATTTGAATTATTAAACCACATGATTGCAAAACTAGTTCAGTAAGTTAGACAATGTTTACTTTATTACTAGTTATTGACCAAAGAGTCTCAATAAATTACAGTGATTTATACAAGGGTACAAAGTTAGTAATAAGGCTAACGCTGTAATCTCAGTTGTATGTCCTTTCTCTCATTTTCTTTACTGTAACAGTGCCTTAACATATTTGTCTTTTATTTATTAGTATTTATTAAGCCACAATGTAAAACATATTGTTGGTGGAAATACAAAGACCAAATGTATCTTTAAGAAACCATAATTTATTTGGGAAAATGTGTGCTTAAAAGAATATCAACAAAACAGTGTGAGCGATAGTTTAAAGAGGAAATGATATCCCTAAGGATAGAGTAAGTACATTTTTAGAGGAATTGAAGGATAAAGAATGAGTATCTGTTTCCTTGTAATGTAAAGCCGAAAGGATGTCACATAACAATGGACAGGGTATTTTGATACACACATAGGGGTCACACAGTGATCAGTAACCCTCTGGCTGGATGGACAATGGAATAGGTTGGGACTTTTCTTCTTAGAAGTTATTTGGAGATCAGTATGTTCAGAGAATTCCAAAAATGGAGGTGATCACTGAGATCAGAGTCCAGTTTTTCATGGGATAATCTAAGCTCCTGAAAGATAAAAGTTACCCTGACTAGAATGACATCATATAGAAGCAAGGACAAACTCACGCTAGTCTGACAATCAAGGCTTTCCAAATAATATCTGCAAATATATAAATATGGAGATAAGAAAGAGTAGATTAAAAAAGACAATGAAATATTCCTTTTAATAAGTCAACTGATTTGAATTCTAGAGTTGAGAAATCAGCCATGCTACTGTGCCTCCAGCTGAGTGGATTCTACTCCACAGAGGACCAGTGTCTTAACATTTTTTGTATTTACATTAAAGAGATCGGGTAGCAACTATTTAAAAGAACACACTTCACCTTGCATCTAGAAAAGGTTGAGAAATTAATTCATGACCTAAAACTATTCCATTTATAATCATCTTCTAATACGTTGGAGGGCAAATTAGTCATTGGGAATTCTCAAGATGCCATTATTATCATTGTGTTGAATTATTTACAAACTTGTATCAAAGCACCAGATTAACTTGCTTTGGTCTTATGTAAAATTCCTCTGATCTTTGGCAATCATTACTTATTTACAGCTTCCATTATTTTTCTCCTTTGCAAACAAAAAGTTTTATTAACTATAGCTAAAAGGCACTACTTAAGTTTACTGGTAAAAATTGTCTCTAATATGAAAAAAGTTAAAACAAAAAAAAAGACCTTATAGTTTCTGATTTAAAAGCAAGATTTTCTATGAGAAAAGCAAGTTATTTACACAATTTCTTTCCCTAAGAGAGATATTCATAACATTTACTATAAAATATAAATATTAGGTTTCTTGCTTCATATTTGAAGGTATAATTCTTCTAAAACAAAACTAGGATAATAGCAACAGTTAATGTTTACATTTATTAAAATACATGTAGAGATTACTTCAAGAAAATGTTAAAAAAATTAAATAAAAAGTCTCCATATGACTAGAAAAAGTACTTGATATGTGACTTTAAACAACTGACTGACTGAATTTTCCCATAGTAGCTTGAAACAGACAAAGTTATGTTTAATACGAGTGTCACCCTAAACCTGAGGTTGAGAAAGTTGTGCAAGAAAAATTGAGGGAGAATATTCTGGTTTATATACTAATCTGTAATAGCCAATTTCCCCTTAGCTTTGAAATATTTGATATTATCCTGGGAACTTAAGCAAAAATGCAGATAATAAAGAGGGTTTTTTGGTCAATATTTTGTGTGTATATTTGATTTCTCATTGTTAAGGTTAAAGACATGAAAAGTTTTTGAAAGATTAAAATATGAAACATTAAATGATAATATAAATGATAACTGTAGTTAGGAATCATTTACTACATGCAAAGCCAGATTTCTCAGGATATAATTAGCACCCCAAATTAAATTACTTCTGTACTTTACTCTTGTAAATGTGAAATTTGTCAACGTCCTGGATGCTATCAACAATGAGGTGTTTTATTAAGAATTGAGTAAAGTGAAATTGACATTTAAATGTTTAGGGAAGTCTTCTAGTTTTCGAGATCTTCTAGAAATATGCAGTGTTGCCTTTAGGTACCTTAAATTAGAGATCTTTTAGGAAAAAGAATAACTAACTTAAAAGAAATACTCAGAATTTAAAATCAGTTACTATTAATGACAACTAATGAAATAGCATTTAATTCCTCTTTCAGTTTAACTTTAAAAACCGAATTGAAAAAAAAAATCCTTTGTACAAAGAAAAAGTTCAGAAAAGTCTAACAATCACTTGGATTTGAATACTTTCTCTTTGCTGAATCTGCCTGGGTCTCCAAGGTAAACATTCTGAGACTTTCGTAAATAGTCAAGGAACCGCTGCAGCTCCAAATCAGTCAGAACCTATGCAAATGATTCCAAATACAGCAGAACTTCATAGAGAATAGCAAAATAACAATGTTAGGGCACATATTTTGAACGAGCAGCTTCATAATTGAGTTGCAAAGGCTGTCTCATTTATTTTACCACCTACTTATTGAAATGGTAAAAATAAACAAGCAAGCCATAATGAAATGGTGTAAGTGAAGAATTCGCCTTTTCATTCATACTGAAGCAAATTTACCAGAGAAGAATATGGAGGACTGTAATTTCTCAGAATGTATCTTATTTTAAACTGGATGCTTAATACTAGGTTATATTTTTTTAATTTACAATAATGCATGAGATAATTGGAATGTGTGACACTTCAGTATTTGAGTTTTAAGTCTCAATTCTAGGAAAGAGAAAATAGTACTGAGTAAATTAAACAAAGGACACTTATCGAGAGGTTATTAATGGCTTGCAAATCAATTGGGCCACAAGCCAAGAAATGATCAAGATGTTAAGGTACAAAGGAGATCTATCCAGAAGGAACAATTAGGTGAAATTCCTATGTATGTGATGATTGATCTGCTCCTGAAAGGCAAATGTTTCTTTCACCTTCACATCACTGTTCTGATTCTGAGGAATTATGTCCTATTGACTCACAAATTCATGGCATGTTCTGCTATCCCTAGATGAAATAATATCTGATATTGCCCAATAAATTATATTTTTTTGATTGTCCAACATATTTATAAGTTCTTCCAGGTTAATTGCATTTCTAAAAGTGACTTGTTCCTCTCTTAAATGTAATACCAAAAAAAAAGCACTATAAGAGCTAAAAATACACTGCCTCATCTATTACTCATTATTCTACAGATCCATAGAGCTATTCCTACAGTGATGTTATCCTGCATATCTAGAATTTCTATTCATTAATTATATACCTCCTATCTCAGCCAACAAGAAAATACAATTCCAATTATATACATACGGAATAAGCCTGGCAATGACAAAAAGAAGTCCTAAACAAATAGGCACATACATCTTAGTGCCTGTGGAGATAAAATCTCTCTTAAAAGTATCAAAATCAATATTGCATTCCTCAGTTTTCAGGTATACATCTTGAGTGAGATCCCTCAATTCATTTACGGAGTGATTCAATTTTCATCTAAATTTTATACTATGTACATTAAAAAATTATCTGTTAACACATTTCCTCTAATCATTTGTCACCTAGTACATATACTTATTGATCAAGAATGATATGAAACCTTGGAAACACTGGAACTTGGTTTTTACATGAGCGCTGTGTCATTCAGCAAATAATGTATAAATTGATATAAGATGATCTATTCTAGCAGTGTTTTAACAGTAAATGGAAGCTGTCAGGTCACTCTATTCCCACTCTATGTACACCCGGAAGGTTACTCCTAGGGAAAAGTTAGCTGCTGTCTCTACTGTTCATGGAGGTGTATTTCACTTCCATAATAAAAGCCACATCTAAGATCACAACACAGTACCACCAGCCTCACAGCACTAATGTATATACATATGTACTGAGCTAATACTAGCAAAATACTAGCTTTAGTGATGTGCATACATCAGGCCACTTATACCCGAAATAATATTTATAAATTGGCCATTGATGCTGATAGCGATCTCTGTTTTCCATTATTTGAATTACCCAATGACATTTAATTGAAATATATCTCTTCATTTCAGATGCAATTCCTCCACACCATTCTCATGGCTTGGTATGTTTATATTTCTTAACAATACTCATTCTAACAAATATGAAGTGATATTTGATTGTGGCCTTAATTTGCATTTTCTGAGGAGTAGGATGGTGAACATCATTATATAACTGTTGGTCGTCTCTGGAGAAATTTCTATTCAAGTTCTTTGCCAGTTTTTTTAAATCAGGGTGTTATTTGTTTGTTTTTCACTCTTAAACTATTCCTTATGTCTTTCAGTTTCTCACATATTTAAGAGATTAACACCTTATTAGATATTTGCAAATATTTTATCTCATTCTGTAGGTTAATTTTCGCTCTGTCGATTGTTCCCTTTGCTGTACTGAAGCTTTCTCCTTTGATGTAGCCCCATTTATTTATTTTTGCTTTTGTCATTTGTACTTTTGGCATCAGAGCCACAAAATCACTGCCAAGACCAAGGTCATGTAGCTTTTCCCCCATTTCCCCTTCCCATAGGACTTGTAAGCTTTGGTTCTGGCATTTTAACATTTAATCTATTTCGAGTTGATTTTTGTGTGCAGCACAAGATAGGGGTCCAACCTTACTTAATGTTTGTGTATGTGGATATCCAGCTTGTTGAATGCTTTATTAAAAAGACTACCCTTTCTCCATTCTGTATTTTTAGTGTTAATGTCAAAAATCTATTCTTTCTGGTAACTTATTCTGTTCAACAGATCTATACTTCTGCTTTTATGTTGATTATAGTGATGACTGCAGAGGTATATGTATAGAATATATTCCAGAGTGCTAATTAGTGAGAAATAGGGTGAGACAGTGCAGGAAAGAAGGAAGCTGACAATAGCTGTTTATGAATTTTTATACAGTTAAAAGTTAGAAAATATTTTTCTATAAGGTAATATTTGTAGACATTTAAGGAAAGTAAGACAGAAAACTGCAAATACTTGGAAAGGGAAGGGCAGATGTAAAAGTTATGAGACAAATAAAAACCTGGCTTAGTGTACCAGTAAGCAAGCATGTGAATGACACTAGTCAGATGGCAGAATGAGAAATCTCAGCCTTCAACAACATAGCTACAATTTAACATCCATGGTGTCCAGAGATTTGGAATTGTCTGCTCTACTGAATTAAAAATAGCTCTTGACACCTTGGAGTGACTGAAGTGAGTAGGTTGACTGTCCAACTGGGGACGATCTATTTTCTTATCACACGGTGGCTTCCTGTATCTTAACACTCTGAAGTTAGAGGTGGACACAGAAGATAATTTTCCAAAGAGTGAAAAGGTTGTGTGTTACTTCTCTGTGGTTGCATTTGATTGTTGACTCTCACATCGCCAGCTGTCTCTCTTGCTGTTGTGTGGGATCTTGGAGGCTCGGGTTCACATGGAGGTGCCAGAAGTTTAGAGCAGGCTGGAATGCCGAGTATACACTTGCAGGATAGCTCTTCTGGAGAGCTGCCCAGCCCCGGAATGGATCTGCACCATGGGAAAATAAACGTGTGGCACACAGCCACTGAGAGTTAGGGAGCTTACGTTACCACGGCAGAGGCCAACCCATCTTGACAGGTGTAATAATCAACAAATAAGTGTTGAATGAATGAATAAATGACCCCTAGTTTATAGATGTGGAAACACAGTCAGAATAAAGGTATGTAATTATCTTAAGGCTGCTGATGGAAACCGGGATTCAAAGCCAGCTCCCATCTATGTGAACCATAGAACCATCATTTTAACCAAGAGAGGTAAACTGTTTATGTAACAGTCACTTGTAATGTAAATCAGTGTCAAACAGGTCATAATACAGTAACTGGCTCAAAACAAGGTTGACAGAGACATGCTGTGGGAAGAAAACATCAGGCTTTTCCAAGCTTTTCCTTCTTGAGTCATCAAAGTAAAAGCCTGGGATTCTGCTGCTTTGCTGCCAGGAAGCGTGGTACAAGACAGGCTTTGTCTCTGCACAGTGCGGGATTCACACGATGGTATTGCTATGTCCTATGCATTCACTTTTTAATAAATGTATTGCACATGATCATTCCTCGCACGAATAGCGGATCACTGTTACTTTAAATTAATACCAGGACAAGTTTACACTCATAGGCAAAAATGTCTGCTTTCTTTTCAAACTAAGGATTAGATGAGGCAGTTTGTCTCTACCTACTGTGGCTTTCAGTTCTTGCAACAAGACTTAGTATGCTTATGGAGAAAGGAATCTCCCTAGTAACATTTATTTTCATTTCATATTAGATTCTAGTGGTCTCTCCCTTGCTCTCCCCTCCCCT